>JAAAKQ030073065.1:0-15361 GCA_010016005.3 Zanna intricata | reverse complement strand
AACCACACTTCTCAGGAGTGGTCGACCTGAGATTGTACAAGACTACATTTCATTCACATCATCCTCATTCATCCTCTAAAGTAATACCTTACGGTAGTTCCGGAGGCTAAACAGATAAAAAAAAATATATATATATAAGTACCATAATACCTTTTTTCTGTACTGAATTTTAAAGTCTTTGATGATCAGTCAATTGACATACTGCAGTATGTGTTGGACAACAGTACTTGGGAGAAGAAATATCAGTTTTACATTTTTTGTTGTTAACATTAGGGCAAGATAATAATTAATTAACATTAGGGCATTGTCGAAGAATAGTATGACTCTCCTATTTTGCCTTCCCGTTCTGTGATCAAAACTTAATGAGTCCATTGTTATGTCCCTACTCATTTAAGTGTTTTCATTTGAATACCATTCATTCTATAATGAATTATTTTCACGTCGTTAAAAAACCGTGGCTTTGCAGATTATTAATGGTTTTTAAAATTCACCTGAAAGTATTCAAAGACATAATAATTAGTCTTTCTTTTGATATCGTCCCCTTGTACAATTTTCTTCTTTGAGACACATTAGTTCATGAACAATGCTTAGTGGAAAAAGACCGATCTCATCGCGTTACAAATGTTTCTTTCATTATATCTGAAGCTTATTTCATTTAATGTTTATTTCCACTGAGACACCAAATTCTCATGTACATCACCAGCATTACCAAACATTTTTAAATGAAAAATTATTTCTAATTCGAAATTTATCTAACTGACCTAATGATTTAAACTCATCGTAACCGAGTGCTTTAGCAATTTATAGGGCTTTCTGGTATCAAAGTTCCAGAGATTGAACTATCATTAGCCTGAACCCAACAAAACTACTGATAAGTCAAATTGTCGAACGCTAGCCCTGGTGTTTTAGGAAATGCACTTTTGCTTAACTTGATTTTCAATCTGTGACTTAAGGATATCAAGATTTGTTTTTAAGATATCCCATACCTGAATATTGCCGATGTCAAAATGTTCAGAGTTTTTCATTTTCATAGACATTTTGTAGCTGCTACTTTTTTCTTTTAACATCAAGCATTTACGATTTAGAGATATTTTAGGTTGCGATACTTATGATTGCAAAGATTTTATAAAATCTTTAGATTTTTATAAAATCAATTTTGTGAACAAAATTAAACGTACAGTAAACTTATGTATTGAAAATACTACAAAAAATACAGTACTATACTGCAACAAAAATATTACATGTTTTTTAAAATGTACAGAATACATTTGCACAGCAACTGATGGCGATTCACGCTGGATGACAAAGTGATTGAAATCCTACCATCAACGTCTAACCGAGAAGTGGTGCATTTCACAACAGATAAACAAATTACTCGCCTTGCTTATAAAATAAAACGAGGGAAGTTACAATTTTTATTCCAGCTGGCCGTTTTTAAGAACTGATTGAACAGGTTATATAGATAAATTTATTGTCTGGCATCTGTTATTTAGAAGGTCCGTTGATGAGAAGTGTTTTATGTATTAACGCCATAAAACTGCCAGAAAATCTAAAAATGTCTGTTATTAAGAATAATCTGTTATTGGGAAGTTTCACTGCATGTATCATAATTCAAATTTTTTTTAATTTAACATTATATATAAAAAGTTTTATAAATTAGTAAAAAATTAGTTTATAAATTAGATAAAAGTTTTTGTAAATTAATTAAGATGAAACTAAATTTTCAGTTTACCTTATTTTACATCCAGTCTTCAAAATGAAGACATGAAATATTAAAAAATGTAAAATAACTATACGCATCTATTCAGTTTTATACTCAGTTTGTATATAATGTGTTTCAGTTTATTTTCAATATTTCTCCAAATTGTGTGCTAATGTCTTCTAGTTTCAAAATTTCTTAATGATTGTGAATATTTATTGATAATCTTTTAATGATTGCCATGAAACAGAATTTATAATAATATTATTGTTACTATAATTTTTAACTTTACTTCAATTTTTTTAATTATTTTTACTTATAATGTATGGATTTTTACTTGTTTTCACATTAAGTATTTAAGAACTTGCCTTTAATGATTGCAGCTGTTAATAATGTAGTCCAAATACTGAAAACTTTGAACTAAATCAGTTACCAAAGAAATTTTAATACCACTATTTTAAAATGGTTATATTTTTTCTATAAAAAAATAGTTTAAAATGTTCATTTGGATAAATTTCTGTGGTTACTGCAGCCATTTTTCTTGATAAAATACGTAGTAGAAAATACTAAATCATTCTTATGATTACAGAAGATTGATTGAAAGCAATTATCTTCACCTTAACCAGAAGAAGGGGGTTTTTTTTTGTCTAAAATAATAAATATGATCTAAAATGTTTTAAACACCTTCACTTGTTATTTCTTTGGCTATAAAATTTAATGAATATATTTTTAGCTTTTTTTTTAAATCCAGATAAAACTCTGATATATTGATATGTCTAATATAACTAAAAATGTTAAAATTAAGTATTTAATTTATTGATCTGTATTTAGTGAGATGCAGGTTGGATTTATTTTCTAAAAGTAGAGAAGAAATAAATGAAGCATTAGAAAAGTGATTAACTTATTTTAAAATCTTTACTCTCACAGGGAAAGCGTGAATTTATAAAAATATATAAAATGTATTGAATGATCAGTGTACTGGTTAGAATGCTAGCTTCTAAATCAGCATTTCTAGGTTTAATTCCTGGTGATGTCTTTTCACTCATCATTTTATCCACTTTATCTTTCTTCTAAGAATATATGTTTTGCTTTTGTTAAATTACAGTATCAAAATAAATTAAAAATTAAAATGCAATTGTCTTTGGGGATTGTAACTTAAATAATCAAACGTGTTAATATCTGTGTAGTTAATTTCATTCTAAAGTCTTAAAAAAAATATTAATCTGTTTTCTATAAAATACATGTTTGTCATATAACTGTTTGTTATAGTTTTGGTTCCTTTTGAAGTCATTAAATATTTATGTAATAATACTATCTTTAGATTTAATAACCATTGTACCTGACAGAGCATTAACGGCTTAATTTTTTAATGTGGGGTGGATCTAATGCAATGCAAACATTGTGGTTAATTCCATTGATTCTAATGATTGGTTTTTCAGGAAAGATGCTCGCAAAATTTTCTATGGTACATATTTGGAATAACTCCATCAAAATTTAAAATTTCAACTTAGATTGCCACATAGTGCAGTTTTAAAATTGACATTCTGTGTTAGGTTTATTGGTATTTTAAAGACCTATGACAGGTCTGAAATTTCCCTTTAATGACAGAATTTGGAAACTCTTTAAACTTTTTGGATGCAGTTTAAACTTTTTAAATATTTGTATATCTTTGGAAAGTAAAAATATAAGGTAGCTGTACATCTAGAGAGAAAACAGTTTTCTGATAACCATAAAAATAACAATACAATAACCATACAAATCATGGAATCCATTTATATAATCTTATAGCTGCTAATTCATTCTGAGTTTATTGAAAAGAATACTAAAACATATGTTAGTGAGTAAAGTTATGTATAAAAAGAGCAATTTTTAACAAAAGTTATTTTGTTAAAAATGCTCCTACAGTGTTCATTAGGAAAATGATAAAACAAGGAATGATGAATTTTTCTATAAAATTTAAATAATTTTCTGTTGCAAAAGAAGAATTCCAATTTTAGATGTAAAAAATTATATAAAATCAAAGATAAGTAAATAATTAATATGACCTAGTATAAGTTAAAATGTCTTTTACTCCTCCAATTTAAAGAATTGAATTCACAACACATGAGATTAGGCGGTGCTATCTGATTTAGACAAAATTTATAATATTGATTATTGTTGATCATTCATACATTCATTCAAAATATATTTAAAGTAATTTTACTGCATATTTGAGTAAACATACCAGCAGTAAGTTTTAAGGAATAAAGGAATGAAATTGTCATTTTATAGTATGTTATTCATTTTGAAAGCTATATAGTACGATAAATATTTATTTGATCTGTGTTCACTTTTATCTTAATATATATATAAAACAAGATGTCCTGACTGACTGATAATCAATGCCTAGCAAAAATACAAAAGATAAACTGATGAATATTAGTATACAAATTATTCTTACTGTGTAAGCTCACTCTAATAAAGAAGTTTCTGAAATAGTAAGTTTAAATGGCTAAAATGAGGTAAGGTAACATTTTTAATTTGTGGGTTGAAACTCGACTTTTGGTGTGTATTATCTTTATGTGAATATGTAAAATCCAATTTTCTAGATTTCTTAAAATTTGACCTTGAAATGTGTGAAGGAAGATAAAAAAATTTGGAAGAATTTTTTCCGACTATATTAAACTAAAAAGATATTCACTCGATTTGAGCTTGATTTATCTTCAGATAAATATTTACAAACCATTTTCAGGATTTTTTAAGGGGTGTATGGCACAGCACTATTACTATATGTGCAACATGAGTGGCTGCACCTATCTATGGTTATTTGACTAAGAAATCATAAAATACAGAAATTTAAATAAAAATGAGAAACAAAGTACGGTCACCTACTAGTGGTATTAGATATAATAACAAGTCCTAGGTGGTTAAGTGTCCATCTGGAAGCTTATTTCACCTATACAGGTGTTTTAGCATCGATCCCTGATTAACTGAGATATTCAATATTATTATTCACTGTTAGGATGAAAATGGATGGATAGAGAATTAAAATGGATGTGTAGAGAACTTTAAGATGAAACTGCGTTGTGGGAGGGTGTAAACATTGACCTCGATTTTGAAAGTGGACCACAGCAGAGAGAGATAAGATATGTTTTCATTTGAGGCTTGTTAAATTTGTGAATCTTTTCTTGATTTTTAAGTAAATGAAGTGGACTTTGAGTAAATGAATTGGACAAAATTGTTGTTGTTGTAATAAACACTTTGTTTTGTTGTATGAGGATAGTACAATTGTTATTTAATAATTGAGTAATGGTCTGATTGCATAGTCTAATTGAAGTTACATTTGGGAAGATATTTGTGTGAAAACACCTTTGGTGTTACAGGAGGGCGCAGGGATTGCACTTTTGCTAATCAGTTAATTTGATAGATGAAGGTTGTAAGAAATGGTAGAGGTGGTCATGGTTGGAAGAGGCCATATGAAGGCCATAGGTTGTGTAAATACATTAATGGAAAAGTCTGTCAAGGCATTTGCATCAGTGACATCCTGACAGAGGCTAAACTGATGAAGATTAAAGATAAACTTACGAGATTAGTCTAAAAGATGACCTCTATTAAAGCCCATCAGGGCTAGGAACAGCATGGATGTTGTGGTGACCATGGGCTTATCAAAATGTGGGTGTCTTCCCTTCTGGGGATCAGGTTGTTAGATTGTATTTTTATTATGTTTGTAATTTAATCATTATTTGTGAACGTAATCTGGTGGAGATTTTATTTATACAGTCAGTTACTTAGAGCACTGCATTCTTTAGTAGAATGGCAGTACAGAAATTATAAGTATTAAATCCTTATAACCTAACAGTTTAGTCTGGTTGTTAAGTATTTTGTATAAAAGCAAATTATAATTAAAGGTGTAACAGTCTTCAGGTTGGATGAGGATTTGAATTAATTTGTAGTTTCTGTATTTGTTCCCCATTTAATCTGTAATACTATTTGTTAAGTGTAATACATGTTTAAATATTTAATATAAAATATTTCTGCTTTGGATTTTTAAATGTTTATATTTTTTTAAAGTTGACAATTTATATTCTGTGTTGGTATGGAATTATTTAATTTGAGTCAATATTTAACATTAAAGAATTTTAGAATTATTTCACATTAAAGGATTAAAATTTTATGATTACAATGTGTGTATATATATATATATATATATACATAAATTGTTATTAATATTTTAAGTTGCTGGTGGTTTATGGTAGAATTTCACTTTCATGTTATAAAATGTTAGTGTGGTGGTAAACACCTCATCACGGATTTATGTTCAGAGAGTTCCTAAATTTTCATACAAGTTACACATTTTATGTTATACTTGAGAAATTTTTTTATAGGATTTTATTTTGTTATTATTAAAAATAAAATATGTAATTGTGTTATTGTTTGTAATTTTGTATGAAAATAAAAAGTAAACTTTATTTTGTTTCTTTCATGAAAGGATTTCAGTTTTCTTTACTCTACTTACTACTTCTTTTAACTTTAAATTTAGGATTAACAAAATAAATAAAACTATATTATGTTATTATTTTACTTTTCTGATATTCATTTCTTAGTTCATTTCTACTGGTGTTATACATTTTTTTTTTTTTAAGTTCATTTCTACCGATTAAGATGCAGCTTTATTCTCTTAATTAGACAACGCTTGTTATATGTTTTTATCATTTTACAAGCGTTTTCTCTTTATTGTTGTTAATTGTTTACAATTCAGATTCTACTATATTGATAAGTTGTTTTCTGATTGGTAGAGTTGGTCATTTTCTATTAAATTTAACTAATTTAATTCTACTAAAAGATTAAATTATTGTGAAAATTAGATTAAGTACAAAATTTTTGGTTGGAATTTACCAATTGCCAAAAATAGTTGTACCGTATTAGCAATATTTAAGCACTTCTGGATCACTAAATATGGATGACGTAAGGGAAGGCTTTGAGTATGTTTTATTTATGTATATTTTTGTTCTAAAAATTCGGTTTTAGAAGGGAAAATTAAAAAAAAAAAAGTTATCACTATCTAATAATTAAATATTTATAATGAACTGACCGGTCATTACTCTGGGTTGCGGTTTTTGAAGCCGTATTTTCACTATTTCCCAGTGGTATTTTTTCCTTTTCTTTTAGAACAATGTTGTATTCAAGTTACAGTGCAGACATTGACCACTGCCCATATTGTACCCTTCAAAGAGGGTGAAACAGCCAAGAACATGTCATCAGTGGAGGGGAAACCACATATGCAGTTCTCAGTAGCAATAGCTTGGTGGTGGAAATTTCTCCCCTCCCAATGTTGGTGGAAATTTCCTTTCCATTATTTAGGAAAGTATTAGTTGTCATTTTGAAATTTAACATTTTATGAAAGATTGTTCCATTAAGAAATGTAAATATAAATTTTTATAAAAATTGGAAAATGAATTTTATTGGGTAGACTAATATGCATAATAAACAAACATTTTATCATTATTAGAATTAATTATAAAAAAGAAGTTGTATTTATGTTACATTATGATAACTCTGTAATGGTGATCTTAATACTTAATTGTATTGGTTTGTAAATATTGTTATTTTTTTTTAGAAAGGAGTTTAGAAGACCATGAAGAAGTTTTGGCAGTTTATAGAGATATGGAGTCAGTTGCTAAACAACAGAATAAAAGATTTGTATTCAGGAAAGATTTTCGCAAATATGAATTCTTCCATAATCCACAGGTTGGTATTAATATGTTTGTGCAATAATATTAGACTTAAATGTGAAGCAAAAATGTTAATTTGATGTGTATAATAAATATCTATATATAATAAATCTGTGGCCTTTCACAGTTGAAAAAATTGTTTTTAAACCCCAAATGAAGTCTTGTTTGTAATTATTTCTGTACATTATTGTTTTAATTATTTAAAATTTTTTAATAGAAAGTTTTATATAGATTTTTATAATTTACTTGAATCTTAATTGGTTTACTGTGTTAACAATAACTGTGCAACTCATTTCTTTTTTTTTTTAACTCTCACAAATTTCTTGTGATTTTTTTCTGTTTAAATTTTCTTTTTACTTAGTTTTGTCACTTATAGCTGTTAAATTAATGTACTTATTATTCAATTAATAATTCAATAAATTAAAGAATTAAAATTATCACTTATGAATCGTTCATAGGTGTTAATAAAGGTACGTTTTATGCTTTATTCCTCCCGTTTTCCTTTCTTAGTTTTGAATTTTCACCTATTCCCATCATAATGTTAAACAATATTGAATACCAGATCTTCTCTCTTTAGAAAGCATAGAGTTAAGAACTAACATTTAAGTCAGTATATTATTGGTAGAATTCAAATTTTAAATGTAATATTTTGTTGTGATGAAGTGTTCTTATTTTTAAATCCAAATGTTAAAATAAAGATCGGCATAGGAATTAATATTTTATGAAAAAGTTACTTAAAAGAGAAAAATAATTCTCTGATATTATTTATATCACAATTAACGCTAATTACATTAACAATTGGTAATTAGTAAATTACTAAAATTATTTCAATAATTTTTATTATATATTAGAAACCAAGAAAATGCCCAAAAACAGTTTTCAAATTTTGACTTAAATCCAAAAGTAGATGGCCAATTTGATTCTTTAAAAATCATCATCAGTAATTAACATTACAAATATTAATTACTGTTAATTAATAACTTAAATGTTTAATATTTAACTATTAAACATATTAAGGTAATATTTAAAACTAGGTAGAAGAATGTAAATGAATTATATAGAAGAAATAATATTAGAAAATTATATTGATAAATAGAAAAGACTTAGAAAACTATGAAAGACTATTTCTAACAATGGTTTTAGACTAAGATAAAAAATTTAAACAGTGTTGACATTTTAAACAATCATTAAAGCTCCAACTTAGATTACCCATAACCACTTAACACATGCCTCTTATTTAAGTTGGAAAATTTATTTAAAGAAACATAGAGATGAGATAAACCTATGAAACACATATCCTTTACAATCAGAAGTGCACTGATCCCAGAATGTTGTTCCAGTACTGCTTTTTGGGAGAAATAAAAAATTTTCCTTTCACATAAAATTTGTTTTAAATAATAAAATTTTGCTTTATTTATATAAGAAATATAACTTAAATTATCAAACTCAGACTGCACCAAAATGGTCTCAAAAAAAGGTTAACATTTGACGTAAAAAACATAAATTTTACTTCTTATCAATGTACACATCAAAATAAATGTGCACTTTTAATAACACAATCTATCATGCATTGTCTATCCAGCCGCCTGTGGCTATTTCTTGTCTGCTAAAATCAGACGTTCCAGTACATGAAAATTTACAAGTCACCCCACCAGCTTCCATTAAAGTAATTTATGAGGGGTAACCTTTTAATGTTCTTGTGATTGAAAATTTTCTTAAAATGATTTTTAATAAATTTGAAATTCTTAGAGAATATTAGATATTAGTTCCTTATCATTGTTTTACAATTAACTTAGTTTCTGTATCATTAGTAATAAACTAAATTTCCCAACAAACTATGAAAACGTACAATAAAGAACTGAGAAAAGGATTTTGTAAATGCAGAAACACAACATTACTTCAGAATAATTAGAGATTAATTACTTGGAAAATAATTTAATTTTACCCTCCATATAGTGGGAATATTTGAAAAGTATTTCTAAAACTAACATATTTCTAGGAAACTACCCTTGGAAATTCTGAAGGTGAAACTAAACCTTTCAAAAAAACAGCATTTATAAAATGATATGTAAAGAAAATATTTGCACTTTAGAATATAAAGGGGGAACTAAAAAAAAGTTAGAAACTAGAATTAAGGAGAATTTGGCTCATTTTAAATGCAGGAAATGACTATTTAGTTTTAGATTTTAGTAAAATTTTGAAATCGGTTTTTCTTTCTTTCTTCGTTATTTAATGCATTTCAATATAACTGATTATTTCTAATCGCTATTGCAGTGTTATTATCCATTACTAAATGTATCATATGTGAAGTAAGTTCTTTATTATAATTTTTTTGAGTTGTGAGATTTATTTCATTGACTATAGATGAAATTCATTTTCATATATTGAATTTGCTACATTTCTCTTAGGAACACTAATTTAGGCTTGGGTACTTATAAATGTTTTTATTTTTCTACCAATAAACAAATTTTTCTCCTATCACTATACTACTGTTTTACTTTTACTTGTATTTTTGGTAAAACTTATTGCTTTCTGCTGAAAATTTTTTTAGAGGATTCGTTGTTACAAACATAACATATAGTTATAAAAACAGAATATTATGTTAAATAAAATTAAGTTTAAAAATAGCTTTGTAAAAAAAAAAAAAAAGGGTTAAGACGCCTTAAATCTTACAAAGCACTCAAAATTAAATTTGATTTATTTGTCAGGATTTATTATAAATGTTATTATAGACTTGATCCAACCTTTTGTCTTATATGCTAGTCGTAAGTATATGATAATAGTTGTAAGTATAGGTTAATTTTCCATCTGTAGATTTAACCATACAAATTTTAAATCTTGTTATTAGCTATTAGTATTATTATTAATTGTAATTAATAATATTAATATTTTACCTTTAATCTTCTTAACTATTAACAGTCAAGTTATTTCTATATCTTCAAAGCCAAATTATATATGGTTTCCTAGTTTGTAGTATAACTATACAGTACAGTTAGTTGAACCTTATATCTGATAACCATTCTGCATTAATGATATCACTGCCTAATTTCATGTGAATTATGGGGTGGTTTTATGTTTAAAGGTAATGCAATATAATTTTTATGTAAAGTATTGTAGTAAATTACATAAGATTTTTAGACTTGCTAATGAACAAAATAATGCCCAAATACAAAGTGTGACAAAAAAATTTGGCAAATGTTTAATCTAGAAAAAAAATTATTTTAGTGAGATACATTAACATTAGCTCTCTGTCAGAATATTTTTTCTTACCTCAAAAATACTTATCCCAGTGTACTTGTCACTTGCTCATGCCTCTTAAGTGAGCTTTTATAGTTTTATTGATGTGGCTCCTTGATGTCTTGATTTGATTAATTCAAATTGTATAATCATTCCTATTTCATTTTAATTTTTGGAAGAGCCAGAAGTCATTCAGATCTTATGAATAAGGTGGATAAGGACATACTATAATCTTTTTACTTGAATGAAACTGCGTTATGAGAAATTGACCAGAATCTTGTCATGTCAGAGGATGAAACCATTTGGACATTTCTCAGGTTGTTTGCTATGCACATTGTTTTTTAATCAATCTGTAGTAGTCCTTATAGTATTCAGATCTCATTTTAGTATTTTTGAACACAAACAGCTTGTATAATTCAATTAAGATTAAAAAAAAAAACACAGCCATGACTTTGATGTTGGATTATGATTCATACTTTTCTTATTGAGGAAATAGTGATTTTTTGTGTGAACTTTGAACCTTGGTTTTAAGTATGAGGCTTACAACCATAGACCAAAATTTCACTTCTCATGATTACATTTTTTTTAGAAAGATGGTCTCTGAAGTAACACAATTGTGGAATTCTATTGAAATTGAACAACATTAATTTTCTTTGACTGTCAAACCCATGAAACAAAATTTTGCACTTACTCATCGACATTCAAATTTGTTGTTAAAATGCTGTTGTGAGTACCATAAGAGATGTCTCAAAAATTTCCCAATAGTCATTCGCTTGTTTGAGTTATTTTGCTTACTCATTCAAAATTCTGTTGGGTTTTTGATGTTGATGTTTTTGAATGTTGCAATCTCTTTTTGACTTCAAACTGTTCACAGTTATTACAAAATTGCTCAAACTACCCGTAAATCGTTTTCATAGAAATAATTTTCATTTTCTTTATCAGACCTTGTTATTACTATATTTAAATGTTTTTATTAGTATTGATAAAACTTATGTTATACTTTTATTTTAGGCTGAAAACCCCATTTAACACTAATCCAAAAATCAAGTATTGGATTAATGAATTTTAGTTTCCAGTTATACAGTTTAGCCAGAAATTAAAACTGTATCAAAAGAAAAACAGAGAGACTTGTTTGTATAAATACTTATTAGTTTTGTTATCAAAATATATACAATACTTGCTGCATTGGTTTAGCTTGAACATAAAAAAAAAAAGATGAATTTTCTAGTTCAATAATTTACATAATGACATTATGAAGGTGTTCTAATTTGCAAAAAGAAGTGTGTGAATGAAACTATAAATTATAAGTTCCCTTATCTCTATTATTATTTTTTGTTCTAAGAGTACTTCAACTGCAAAAATCCTTTATTAATAAAATTAAAAACAAAAAACTGTTTAGCAGTCATGTACACAATAGGTATTTTTCATTTTTATAAACTTTCATCACAGAATATTTTTGAGTGGTTATAACGCACACTAGAGATATAAGAGATCTTAATGTACAATAAATGAGGTGTACACATATATTTATGAGCTATTTTGTTAATTAATATTGGAAGTGTATTATTTAACATGTTATATTCTTAAGTCAAATTATTTAGAATATATTTTAACAAACCAGTTTTGGATTCCTAACTGTTTTTCATTATTTCCTAGATGAATGTTTTATATGTAAACTTATGAGTATATTAAATAATGCGTTTTTTGTTTTCACTTATTTTAGATTGATATATATATATTTGGGTTTCAATTAATCACACTTCTCAGGAGTGGTCGACCTGAGATTGTATAAGACTACATTTCATTCACATTCATACATATAATCTTCTGAAATTATACCTTACGGTAGTTCTGGAGGTTAAACAGAAAAAGAGGGAGAAATTGATGTATATATATGGAGAGAGAGATCTCCTTGCAAATCCCTTACCCTGGTCATTACCAAATAGGAATTGTGTAATGAATAAATACTATAATTTGATATGGCAATGAATAATCAGTGAATGCACTTCATATTTATACTTTCAAATCATCAGCTGATTAGATTTATTTTATTTATTTTTCTATAATAAAATCTAGCTCATATGATGCTTATTTAATTTTTATGTTTTATTTGATCATTAGTATCAAATCTTTTTGATATTATATATGGAGACCATCCAACTGTAAAAATCTTGGAAAATTGGGGGAAAAAATGGTGTAAAAACACACAAAAAAAGTAGTTTTTAACAAAAATTATAAATTATTTATATCTAAAAATAATAGTTATATATAAATTAAGTAAAATTATGTTGTGTTTTGCTATTTTATGTTTATGTACGGTTTATTATCTTGTAGTAAAGTTGTACCTTCTCAACAAACTGCCTAGCATGTTAATGAAGTAGTATTGCTTTGATCATCTTGATTGTGGAACAAGGTTAGACTTGTAATATTATTTTGCAGTATTGTATAAAACTTAATAAGGTCAAAGTAACAATATACATTTTTTAATTACTATTTTTTAAAAAAAATAATTTTCATAGAAATATTGTTTATAAATACACTAAACTTAGATTTTTATTAATTATAAATAAATCCATGTATTGCATTTTGCAACTTATATTAAAATATGCTTAATATTGATTGAAAGTATTTCTTTAAGTGTGAATTTACCTGCTGAAGAAGAAACAAAAATATTCACATTAAGGAATAACAACAAAACTCACCATTATATTTTATATAAAATGTATTTATATAATGCTTTAAAATTAAAAGTAAGTTATTAAAAATTATTTTTTAATTTAATTTATTTATTAAAAATTATTTTTTAATTTAATTTATTTATTAAAAATTTAACTGTTTATTTGTTTACTAATTTAGTGTATTAAAAATTAATTCTCAGCACTTTTAAATTTCAGTGTTTAAATATTTTTACGGCATTTTGAAAATTTTTTTAGCCCTAATTCAGATGTATAAAATTAATTTTTTTATGATGACCTGAGTTAATTTGATTCTTAGTGAAATTCATTTATTTTTTATTTGCATCCAAACATTTTCAGTTGTGAATCCACTATTAATTTTTGTTTCTTTGATTTGTTTTATAAGCATCATAAAATTCTACAGCCATCATTCAGCCTCCTAAAAATGTATAAACAGGATCTTGAAACGGTGTTGTTTAATTTTGGCTATTAAACCAGATGACTGAACTGTTTTCATACAAAATTTCAGCTTAGAGAGGGCCTTATTATTCTTTCTTTGTCATTTTTAATAAATCAATGAGAAAATTACAAAAAAATCTTTCTACCAATTTATTTGAAATAAAAAAAGATTTTTTTTTATGGAAACAATACTTCTTGTTAATAAAATTTAAATAACTAAAATTAAAAAGAAACCTGAATTTTCTATATCTTTGTTTATATAAGTCTACAAATCATTGTAGTGGGATGTGGCTTGTATCTATAGAATTAAAAAGGAAATAAATATATATGTGGTTTTTACCTGGTATATATTTATTCAGATAATGACTCTATTATTGATGTTTTTATTTTATGTTACAGCAGTTCTTTCCAGCAGATATGGTTGATTTAACTGCATGTGAAAATATTGTTGCTGGTACATGCTCAGCTGTTGCATTACAGGTTAGATATTTATCTTTTTAATTTTTCTTTTTTTTTACCATTAATCACATGATGAAATAACCTTATTATGTTATAAAATGTCCAGGATGAGTATACTTTTAATGATCTAAAAGTTTTTTTTTTGGGTTTTCATGTCCTCAGTTCTTAGTTTTAAGAATCATCAACAATCCCTGGATTTTCCAGGGATCCTTGAGAAACACTCAAGAAGGTTCCATTGTTCTCAGTAATGTTAATTTTTTTTTTTGTTTTCTTGCCCTCATGTTAAATGTTGCTAAGTTAATTAAACATGAATATGAGTATTCAGAAAATGCAGTGATTATGTTATGTAATATTTATATCCTTACATATATATATATATATATATATATATATATATATAATCTATAGTAAGGTACAAATGGTGTTCTGTTGCTTTAAGTACTATGTTGTGTGCAAGTCATTTAGAAATTGTTGATTTTGCAAATTTTTTAATAACTCTGATCAGTCTCATCAAATATTTTTACTTTAACCTCATTTGTATGATCCAAATGTTGTAGATCATAATAAAATTTTTCTGCTCTTGTAGTGTCAAGTGTATGACAAACTGTTCACTCTATTTGGTCCCGTATCATTAACAAGTTGAAACAAGCAGTATATTAACTGATTTAACTTTTAAACTACATGTTACAGTTTCATTGCTCAGTACATCTTGTTATCATCTTTTACAATTTGACTCAAGATTTAACATTATTATCCTGTTGTTAATGGAAATTATGTTAAATTACAAAACCCTGGACATAGATATTATTTGCAGCCCACAGATTCATAACTAATGTTGAAGCATGACAAAAAATAGAGCTTTCTTGACTACATCATGACCATTATGCAACTATTTCTTGTTACAGTTGGGACATCATGCCAGGACCTTTCAGATGAAAAGGCTAAGATGCTAGTGTTCTGATTACCATTTATTTATATGATTGTCCATAGTTAATAAAAGATAAAAAATTATTTGGACAGTATAGGAAAGGGTTCAATAGTAAAGATAAAAATTTTTACAAGGATTTGAATACTAGATCGTGGATACCGGTGTTCTTTGGTGGTTGGGTTTCAATTAACCA
>JAAAKQ030073043.1:0-15362 GCA_010016005.3 Zanna intricata | reverse complement strand
GATACCGGTGTTCTTTGGTGGTTGGGTTTTAATTAACCACACTTCTCAGGAGTGGTCGACCTGAGATTGTACAAGACCCTACACTTCATTCACATTCATACATATCATCCTCATTTATCCTCTGAAGTAATACCTTACGATAGTTCCGGAGGCTAAACAGAGAAAATAAACTTCAAATATAAAGTATGCTCCCCTCATTGATAATGATTCTTCGGCCTCTCCATATTAGGCTTGGACTAATGAAAAACTTTGTTAAAACTATGGATTAAAAAGGTAATGGTACTTAAAAGAACGATTTTCCTAGTGATGCAAAACTAAATGAAGACATATTTACTGGACTTCACATAAGAAACCATTAAATAATCCCCTTTTTAAAGAAAAATAAATGACAAAGAATTGGCAGCTTGGAACTATTTAACAAGTGTAGTGAAGGGATTTCCGGGAAATAAGAAAATTAGGAAGTATAAAACCCTCATAGAAGAACTCTTAAAAGCCATAAATTAATAGGATGTCACATATTCTTAAAATTTTTGCACTCTTATTTGGATTATTTCCCGAAAATTTGGCTGTAATAAGTGACGAACAAGGAGAGAGATTTCCCCAGGACATTAGGACAATGGAAACAGGATATCAGGGACGCTGAGTTCCATATATGATGAGCAACTATTGCTGGTTATTAAAAAGAAAAGATTTACTGAATACAAGAGAAGAAAGAAAAATATTTTGTAGCTGTATGGTAACTTTACGAAAAATTGTATTTTTTTTATTGCATATGGTCCTTAGTAAAACATTTTTAATTAGATTAAAAATGTTTTAATAGTAGATGTATTTTTATTCAATATACATTACAATGCAAAAATATGTTGTCTTTTGTTTTTAATCAAAACCCCAACTTCTGTAAAAAAAATCTCTATCTGTTACAGTATTTTGCATATCATTTTTCAATTTAGGGCCACAAAATACTTTAATACAGCAGTTTTCATCAATGTTACTTTAAAAAAGTTGAAATTTGTTGATTAGTAAATAGGTTTTTGTGTTCTGTGCAAAATGTGACAAATTAAGAATATTATTCCATAGGTGGTACAGATTAAGAATCCGTTTGAATTTTCTAAATTGAACATATCCTTCCAGGGATTTATAAAATTATACTTTTTTTATCTGTTCAAAGCACGGCAAGTTTTCAATTTCACTAGTTTAGAGGATAAGCACTAGATACCATCCGAGTTCCCCCCCGAGGGGAAAAACGCCAGCCAAGTGACGTTGCCGTAGCCACAACCACCCCCTCCGTTCCTGGCAAAAACGTCCTATGACGCACGGTTTCGAAAAGCGTGCTATTTTTAATTAATGTGCATAGGTCTCATCATGCACCTCTCACCGCCTTCCACTGCATCGGTCATGACGACCAGGATCGTCCACGGATAAGTTTATACTTATTTACATATACATACGCCTGCGCGATATTTAATTCATGTTTGTGTGCGTGAGGGAAAAACATACACACACATACATATCTTTGTTTTATTTATATTAATTTTTTAATTTATTTGTCTTAAGAATTTTTTTAATATATTTTATGTTTAATTCTACTACTAATCTTTAATTATATGTTTAATTTTATTATTAATATTGTTAGTATTTAAAAATTTATTCACGACTTATGTAGAATAAAATTTGCGTAAACGACCCGGGATATTGTATAGCCGCGAGGCTTAACGTACTTTCCGCATACTTACTGGGCGACTGAGTTCAAAACCTACCCAGATTAGTTACTTTTTTACACTTTAGAAATAATTTATTTAATTGTACCGCCAATTTTTGAAATACAACTTAGTACTAATAACCGGTGCTGCTAAATCCACTCCGGTGGCAGGTATGGAGGGTTAGACCCAAATGTCTCTTCATGTCCCACCATGAAAGAAGTGCGCTGCACTTCTGCATGCTTCTAGGAATGTTCAAGAAGAGTGTTTAAGCAACAGCGAAAAAGTTACCAACAAGCAGGCTCAAAACCCAAATCGCACCACTCACTGCAGATAAGAACCTGTATGAGAAGTATGGCCTGACACCTCTAGATGTAATGCCTCTTAAAACCTATCAAGATTCTTTCGACTATCTGCCGCAGGCCAAATATAACTAACTTAAAATATGCCAAAACAGGCCTCTTATGAAGCCAAATTAAAACATGCTGCACTTCATTCATGAGGATAATCCAGAACAGGAGTGGTTATATATTTATATTAACAGATCATCAATATCAGGAACAGGAGAAACAGGAATCGCGTACTACTGCCGCCACTTCCAGGGGCATCTTGCAGTCAGCGCTCCACAAAACAATTATGCCGGAGAAATTGCCACAATTCACCACCCAACCCAATTTGAACCACCCAATTTGAAATGCTTTCCAGACAGAAGGCAGTTTTCTCTGTCAATTCGCAAGCAGCCACCCGGAACTTGTCATGTAACACTATAATTGCCTGCAAGAACTTTGGAGTGCAGGAAGATCTTAAACGAACTCAGATGACAAAGCTGGCAGTTGAAATTCAAATGGGTTTCCAAACGTGCTAACACATATATTTATGAAATGGTTGACAAACTGGCAAAGCTGGGAATCTCTCTTCCTCAGTCTTCCAACACTCTTTCTCTTGACACAGTCAAAGCACAAATAAACTCTGCAGTCAATAAATAGATTGGTGAAAATCGCAAAGAATCAGCAGCAGACAAGAAGTGGGAGAGCCTTGGTTTACTGGCATTACTCCTGCCACCACCTCATTCGGTTGCCTTAAAGCAAAGACCGAATGTCTGTGCCATGAAAGGCTACTGGGCCTCAATCAGTTTAAGCAACCAGTTTCCTATATAGCTCCTAATGCTAACCTAACAGCATGAACGGAATAAGCGTGATGCAATAGACCACTCGATTGTGTCCCACCGTTCATTTGTCATATATTAACTAAAACTTGGGTTGGCCCACCCGTCTATACTAAAATATAAAAATTGTCATAAATATAAAATTTATTCCGTCAAGGACAGTAATTCACTACCACGCCTAGGTCGCTGAATGCCAGCAAGTACCTGTCAACCATATTACATCGCTTGTCGCTATAATTGGTTGATGACCAGCCATGTCTCGAGGGTAGCTTCCTACAGCAGCATGGCAGGAGTCTTTTCACTTAGTAAAAAATAGTGTGGAAGAGCAATGTCACACATGGCCCTATAAGCTGTATGATAAGAGGCTCATTTACACATAAGACCATCTATACTGGTTACTGCGTCACAAGATGGCTCAACAGCCAAGAGTGGGCCATAGCTAATGAGTAGATGTTGACGTGGGCGAATAATTCGTATTTAAAACGATATCGACTTCCCCACAATTATTTTAACAATACAATCATGGTCGCCAATTATAGTGAGAACACCAACACAATACCAAGCCTTCTCACAATAATTTATTTAACACAACAAACACATAACACTTTCAACGCTTAACAAAATCTACATGAAACAAATTTAAATTTCGCTGAGTGTAACCTATCAGAACTACATACGTCACACAAATGAACCACGAATGAACCAATGCATGGGTCTCTCAACCCGTTTATATATTATCAGCTGTTTTTCTAGAAAATACTAGGAACATCGATTTGCTTCTATTACAAATATCTTCATTATTTATAAATAAAATTAACTCTAAGCAATATAAATAATTACCTAAATTTCAGAACTAAACTTTATAAATGTCAATTGCCAAATAAAAATTATTTCTTAAAAAATAATAATTTTAACAAAAATACAACTTTATTGTAACTAGTAGGATCCAGTACGTACTCTCTATAAGCTTCTAGCAAGTTCAAAATCTGACCACTAGACAAAGACTGAGTTATTTAAATACTATTAACATACAAATGAAATAATATTAACCACATATCATTATTAAATCTAGAAATGAAATAATATCAACAAAATATTATTATTAAATATAGGAATGAAATATTATTAACAAAATACCATTATTAACATAACAATTTAACAATGTTTATCATTTTAATTAGTTATAAATTTATTTACTATAAACTTCAATATATATTTGGGGATTTATAACAATTTCTATAAAAACCTTGTACTACAACAATGTCATTCTAATATTCAAAATGTTTTGGATAAAAATTCAATAAAATTAATGGAAAATTTAAGTAAAAGAATGATACATTATGCATATAATATAAGATCATTATGATGGGCAATCTGAGTGGTTTAGTCTCAGGGTTCAGTGGTTTAGATATTTTTAAATTAATTTTTTCCTATTGACTGGGATTGATTAAAATGATATTTTTTCTTTCTATTTATAATACAGTATGCTTGCAGTTTTTACTTTTATCCTATAACTGAGAATCCAGATTATTATCAATGTTACAGTATTATCAGTGTTGTGCTGTGATCTTTTGAATATATCTACCTTTCTTTCTTTTTCTGTTCAGCCTCTGGAATCACTGTATTATTTCAGAGGATGATGCATATGAAAGTTAATGAAGTGTAGTCTTGTATAGTCTCAGGTCGACCATTCCTGAGATGTGTAGTTAATTGAAACCCAATCAGCAAAGAACACTGATATTCACAATCTAGTATTCAAATCCGTATAAAAGTTAGCTTTACTAGGATTTGATCCTTAGAATTCTTGACTTGAGTACACCAAACATTCTAATAATGACAACTCTGTTTGTTTTCTTTTTTTGTGACTTATTGTGTTTATGGTTAGAAATAATCAAAGCAGCATTAAATTTACTGAATTCTCACTTGAATTTTTAAAATGTTTCAGAACTACATTCAGCTGTAAAGAGGGACCACCTAAATTTTACTGTAAAAGCAAATGAATTTTTACCTGATGGTTCTTATGTATTCTATAACACAGATCCTAGCATTAGCCTAAGTAAGTATTCATTTTTTTTAAACTTGCTATAAAATGATAATTGTTTCCAATTAAGATAATTTAAAAAAAAAATTAACTAAAAAAACAAAACAAAAATAAGTAAGTTGCAAAATAAGCCACTGAATATAATAAAACATTTTACAAACAAATGATTAAACAATTTCTCCATCAATTTTTTATTTTTGTTTTTAATCTTTTTAAAGTTGTATGGAAGAAGATTATTCTGTGATAAGAATTTCCATATTTAGTTTCAGTTGAATGAAAATAGTATTTGCATTTAAATATTTTATACAAATATGTAATAAAAAAAGTTATACAAGTGAATGAGAAAATTAAAAAACCTCATTAGACTGAAAAGTGTCAAAAATAACCAATCCCTTTGATATTGCTGTAATATATTGAATTTTTGTTAGCTTGCAACATACCAGTAAGTATTCATATACACAAAGATAGATGCCAAATTTCCAAAAAATTTAAAGAAGTAACCATTTGTCAACTTTCTGTCACAATCAGCACCACACATCAGTCAATCTATTTGTAAACTAAACCTGAATACAAAAAAAAATTAATATAAAAAAGAACATGTATTAGTCCTTTTAAACAATAAATCACTTGCAGTAGTCCCAAAAAAGACTCAAAATAGTAATAGCACAACATATGTCTGGCCTTGAACCCTTTGCTACATACATCAAACTACCCTCCAGCACTACTGTTAGGTATTTCATCAGAGGATGGAGATGAATAATTTGCAGTGTGTTTGAAATGTCATGCCTGACTCGGATTTGAACCCAGGACCTCCAGATTAAAGGCCAAGACGCTACCACTTGCACCACAGAGACCAGCGGCAGACTACTGAATCTGCTTAATAGAAAATATACTTCCTCTTGTATTTCACTAAGTAAAAACACATCCTTTCACATCCATCTGATCTGGTAGACTAGTTGATCCATCTTATTTGTCAATATTCTAAATGTTGGTATTTTGCAACAGGAGCGTAGATATTACTCAACTTTAGATTGTCCATCTGTTGTAAAACTCTAGCCAACAACCTAACTTTATATTGCACATTATTCTTCTGAAATTCTTTCCCTTTAAACATCCACATAATCTCGATCATTTCTTTATTTACTGGTGATTTTACTTCATCCATGTATTAGTTTCATTTAAAATCTTCAATTCAGCCATTATAGTTTCAGATTATTTGCATCACTACATTTCATTGTTTTTGCATAGCTTATTGGTTTGTCTTCTGCATTGACATTTGCAAATATTGTCTCATAATATTTCAACCAAATTGGCTTTATCATTTTTTTCTTCCAAGATTTTACTTTTTTCTTATATTTCTGTTTGTTTTCCTTTCAATTGCTTCTTGTTCCTCACTTACAATGTTTTTTTCTTTCTTCTTCTCTTATCTTTTTATCTTTGTCTATGTTTTCCTCATTCTCTTCATACTGAATTTCATTAATCATTTCTGGTATTTCAAGTACATTTTTCCTTCATTTTTACTTCCTCATGCAATGTGATTGCAAAAAATTTCAGTTTTCTGATTTCAATGGAAATATCCATTTTGACTAGTTTTGGCATTATTTCTATACATACGTACGTAAGTATGTGTGTATGTATCTTGCATAACTCAAAAATGATTATCTAAAGGTGTTGAAATTTTGTTTTTAGGACTGTTGTGTAAAATTTAATTTTGCACCTCCCCTTTTGATTATAATTGGCTGGATCAAAAGTATCCAAAAAAGTCCAGAACTTTTTCTTACTGCAGTAACAAGCCTTCATTGAGAGCTTTTCAATGATATATCATAAGTGGTACTTATTTTCATTGTTCCAGAATTATAGCCAAATAAAATTTTAGTTAATGAAGTATTTGGATTCTTACAAGGGGAAGGCATATTGGTTCAAATTTGACTTCATTTCTTTTTTTTTTAAATTTAAATATATTGATTTATTTACTGTGATCAGAATAAAAATTTTACAATAAATAATTATTCAATAATAACAATAAAAACTAAAAAAATAAACATGAAAAAAATCAGAAGTTATTAGTGAAATAAAATGTTATATATTTGTAAAAATGTAAATGTATGCTTGTGGACATGTTATTTAATGGGAGTGCAAGGAAATCATGTGGAGTCCACATCTGCTTTATATATTTTTTTTTTAAAATATATCGATTTATTAATAATTGCTAACCTGTAATTGTAAAAATATTTTTATAATAAATAATAATTCAATAATAACAATAGAAAACGAAAAGTACATGAAAAAATATTAAACGTTATTAATGAAATAGAATTTTATGTACTTTTTATTTTAAAAAAAATGTATATATGTAACTTAATAGGCGTACAAGGAAGTTATGTGGTATCCACATCAGATTCTTATTTTTTATGTTGACAAACACAATCGCTTGCTATTTCTATATTATTGGTTTCGTATTATATAAATTCTGTATCCGGTTTTTTCTTTTCTGTACCTCATGAATATTATTCCACTTTTACTTTTAAAAATCCATTGTTTAGGTACATGTTCATACACTTCTGAACAGTGGCAGCTTGTAGTTAAATATAGTTAAAATGTAGTTAAAATTTAAAACAACTTTCATGTAAAACAGTTCTAGAAATTTCAAATGCAGATTTTTAAGCAGTTAAGAACTGATATCTGATATCAGGAAAAGACACAATAATTACACGTGACTGATGACATAAAGTCAGACAGCTGTTTGAGATGACTGTATGTTTCTGTATATCTCTTAAGTTTAATTCACATATTCTGCTGCGGCAGTATATGATCTATCATCTTCATCTATAATCTTCTCATAAAAAAATAAGAGTGTACATATCACTGTATATTTGAATAATAAATTAAGAAACAAATTTTACTTTATGTTCATGGTCTATTGAAAGAAAATAATCAGAACAAATCTAATATGAGTTAGAATTTTATATATTGGCCTATCGATGAACATTGTGTATAAACAAGTTTATAAAAAAATGTGCTACAAATTTTGGGAACTAATAGTTGAAGAGAGCATAAATTAGAATGAATGGTAAATTGCACTTACTTTTTAGAATCTAATATTGTTACAAACAGCAAAGATGTTCAGTTTTCGGGGCAATATATTACGGTAGCACTAGTAAATTTAGTTAAAAAAATAATTATTACTAATTTATTTGTACTATTCGTCTGCCTTAGATAATCATTGATGAACATTAATAGATACAAATATAAATACTTCAATTAAACAAATTAAGTAAGAACACCAGGAAAACCCTGCCACTTTTAATTAAATTCCTTAGTAGATCTTTGATTTCACTTGATCCTTCGACCTGATTGTATCACTTATATGGTGAGTAGCTAGTTGTAGAGCAATGTAGAGTATAGACAATCTTGTACTCTACAAATATTGGAAACAGCCAAACGTTCCATAAATTATTGCATCAGATTCTACTGAAGTAAGGATACGTATTAGGTTAATAAATAAACCCTTTGACAAGTTCAACAAACTTACCTTTAAAAAAAAAAATCTGTTAAAAAAAGACTGTACATATAAGACACGAAATGAAGTATAGCAGTTTGCTATATTTTTAAAAAAATGCTGGTGAGTATTAACACCAAAAAACAATAGTAAATAAATAAATAAATAGTAAAATCAAAAAACACAATCACTGAACAACCTACAAATAAACATGTATATTTCATCATCTTTAATAAATTTATATTACAATTTTTTTCCTCAGCAACAACTATTTAGCATATAAGTTTGAAAATTAATTTTTTTCACAGAATAAATTTTCCATAATGCCATTTACAGTATGGGGCTTCTATAATAAATTATATTAATAAAAAATAGAAATTTAAAAAAAGAAACCATTACTAAACTGTTTTTAATTTAAAAAAATCTCTATTACATAAATTTTAACTCTTGACTAAGAATGACAATGTATCACAATAACAAAGATCTGATATAGCAAAATAAATCACTCCAGTGGTTTATCTTTCAGAGTTCTTTGGGAAAAAGAAATAGAAAATTGTTTCTCTTAAGCAATTTTAAAAGACTCTAAACAAATAATTCTTGGATTCAGAAACTTTTTTGTCTTCTGAAAACTGCAAATAAGATTTTATTCAGCCACTTTCTCTTTCATGCACCTTGTAGCAAAGAAAAAATAAAGAAAAATGTTATACTATTTATTTCTTTCATAGTTTATAATTTATATCTGCTATTTAAATTTTGATATTTGACGTTAAATCATAATACTGCTGTTGCCACTGTCACTGATAATTACCACCACCATCCACCACTACTATTACTATTAATATATTACAGGCAATAATTAATTATATTTCTTTTTTTTAATAAGAATATATAACAATGTGAATAACTAATGTGTATTGATTAAAAAATAAACATTTATTTTTTGCAGGTGGGTTGGTGCCTCAGCGTTTGGAGAGTGTAAGACTCCCTGACAATCTATTTCTTCGTCTACTACCTCACTGTGGGTGCAGTCGTTGCAAGTTTTTTTGTAGTTGTTGTAGTCAAGCGAAAATGGATGCTTTTAACATTGACACCATGGGTTAGAAACTATAGTAAGAATTCCAGTGGGGATAATCCATTCAGATATTATTTCCATTTATTTTCCGATATAGCTTGGATAGATATAATCATACTTTATACATAGCAATATAATTTGCTAACTTAAAAATCTTATAAAAAAGCAACTTAGAAAAGATCCAAAAAGAAAAAAATACTTTTTCAATTATTTTTGACTGCTTAAGTTTTTGATTTTTAGTAGTTGGTGAGAAACAAACTGAACAAACAGCTACCTACAATTTATTGGTCCTTAACTTGATGCAAACTTCTAAAAGATTAAATTTAAATAATTGAAAAAGTATTATTATTTTTTCTTTTAAAGGGTTTTTCTTTTCACACGTTTATTTTATTTCACAATGTTTAGTTCATTTAAAATATGATTGAGCCTTCAAAAAGAAGGTGCTCAAATTCAAAAAAACAATCAAAGAGATGAGAAACCCGCATCTTGATAAAACAAAAGAAGGAATTCTAATTTTAAATTAGGATTAGGATTGTCTTTAATCCAGTAGACTATTGGACTGTGCTGTCCAATAGTCTACTGATGCTGATGGTGTGGTGGATCATGCTGGTAGTTGCATCAGCATGGAAAAGTGTTCTAAGATTTCTTGAAATGACCCAAAGAGATTCAATACGCTTAGTGCATTTCATACCAGTCTTGCGGAGAGTCATCACAATGAGGCAGGAGTCCTGCTGCTATCTCCAAGATTCAGATAAAATCTCTGTGGGGAATCCAATTTACAGACACCTGGAATATTCAGGAAGTTTCGAGGTTGCGAACAGCTTCCACAAAATGCAGAAATGTGTAGTATTTCTGTGCACCACCAACTAAACCATCATCCCTGGCTATCTGCCCTATCTGGTACTGCTAGTGAAGCATTCCATCAAAATGTAGGAGATCACCCACACACACATTCGTACTCCATACATACTACAGGTATAACTTAATTATTTATAATTATTATTAAAATACATCTAGAGACATACAACTGAAATGCACAAACAAAACACATACATCAATCAAATACAATGAAGAAAACATCATTCAGAATGACATCACACCACAACTTCACCCTTGCACTACGTCAACAAACATGACACTTACATACTACAAACATACATTAAAAAAAAAATAATACCATTCCATACATGAAGAAAACATTACATCAAATCAACCATACTTACATCTAACCAGTCAATATACATAACCAAGTGCGATACTCAACAGCAACATTCACTAGTATTCTGGAGCACAAACATCAGCATATCCAAAGCAAATAAGTCATATGACGACTTATTTGCTTTGGATAATAAACCACATACAAAGAAATAATACAACTAATACTAAACCAAAAACCTATATAATATTACAAAATATCATATATCTCATAACATGTCACATCAGGAATACAACACACATACTGCACTCTTATAATACTGCGTACATATAAGTCTCTCCTATCTCAAAGGTCCATCGTCAAACTTCTGGATAGAGTGCCCATAGATTCATCATACCTAGACAACCCCTGCATACACAAGGACCCCCTAGGTTCTCAGCCGCTTACCTGTCCGCCCACAGCCCTCTGGTGCCTAGTTCTTACGTGGGTCTCCTCGCAGGAATATAAGTCCTGCATGATTGCCTTGGCGAAGTCAGCCACTGCTCTCCAACTCCTTTCTGAGTGCAGTAATATGCCCTGCACTTCTTCTAGTGGGAACATGTCTGCCACTGCAAGACACCCAACAGATCACTCCTCTCACATTCGTAGCGTGTGCAGCTAAAAAACATACAGTGAGCAGATTCCTCTTCACAGCAGACAGGACATCAGAGTGGTCCAGGCCAAATCTAAACAGGTAGGACTTGAACCCTTTGTGGCCTGACAAAAACTGTGTTAAGTAATAATCCATGTGTCCATGGCGATTGCTGATCCAAAATTTAACATTTCTCAGCACCCAATGTGTCCACTTTCCAGTCTCACACTGCTCTCATCTCTCTCTGCCATACACTGTTCATCTTGTTCGCGAAGTTATCTGCTTGCTATTTTCTTTCTTCGGGGAGAGCGCCCTTATCTCCCACATCCTCCTTCATTGTTCCACCATGAGATCTAGAGGTAGTAGTCCCGCGATAACTTCCACTGCCGCCCCTAAAACGGTCCAATACGCTGAAATGGCAAGAAGGCAGCACCGTCTGTGATGTGACGCCAGAATTCCCCAGTATTTGGCGTACACCATGACTCTCACCTACATCTCAGCTCCATACAATAATGTGGAGCGGTACACGCTGATTAGGAGCTTTCTACGATACTTTGGTCCGTTGTAGTTGGGCAGCAGTGTAGCTACTAGCACCATGACCCTGTTCGCCTTCTTGGTTGTTTCGAGCACATGCTGCCCAAATCATAGCTTGTCATCAACGAATACGCCTAAATATTTTATGGCCTGCTTAGACAAGATGCGTTGGCCTTCTACAGTGATAATCAGCCGAGGTTAATGTTTAGCAACCGAAATCATGACCAATTCCATTTTGCCGAGTACCAATTGCAACCCAACTCCCTCCCATCCAGTCCCTGACGCAGTTGTAGGTATCGTTAATTTTCCGCATTGGTCATCCGCATACCCAGTTAGTGAAACTCCAGATGGCAGCCGTGTGCGGAAGACCCCGTCATTAACCAGATTCCAGAGGATTGATCAAAGGACCAACCCCTGTGGCATTCCTCTGTCTATTGTCTGTTCCAGGGCGCCACCCTCCAGATTGCAAATTAGCTTCCACCCAGTTAAATATGAATTTATCATTCTGCTAATATAATCAGGCATCCCTTTTAGGAGTAGATATTCCCTGATGGTAGCATGCATAATGCTGTTAAAAGCATTTTGTATGTCAACGGTGACTAATACATACATCGTGCCTGTTGACCGACCTTGGTCGTTACGTATGATGTTGTGAGCCATCTCGCTTATAGCGGCTACTGCATCTAGGGCAGACCTGCCCCTGCAAAAGGCTCGCAGAGAGTCCCACTCGTTTCTTCAATGGCATCAAGAAGTCTTCGTTGTAACAGATGCTCCAGCAATTTAGCAGCCTTTATCATCGCTAGAGTCCTGTAAGTTTGTGTACTGGTATCAACCTTTGTCTCTTCCATGGCTTCAAAAAGACTCCTTCTTTTAAGCAGGTGTTAAATATGTCCAAGAATGCTTCCGTTTCAGCTCCAGTCGCCACCTTGACATGTACGTTGGGCAAAATATCTGGTCCGTGTGCCTTTTCTGACATCATACGTGTTACAGCTGCAGCCAGTTCCTCTTTGGTGAAGAGCGGTGGGGGGGGGGTCTTTGTCTCCTCGTGCTTCCATGGTGTTCGTGTCCCCACGGGCAAATAGTCCTTCAATGATCCTGATGGTATCGGCACTGTCTCATGCAGTGGTTTCCCTGGGTTTCAGGGACCTTTTAACCATCAACTTGTAAAGTCTTCCCCATGGCTCAGAGTGTACTTCTTCCAAAAGACGCCGGCAGCAAGTTTTCTTAGAATCCTTGATCATCTCTTAAAGTTGCCTCTTGTATTCTTTATATCTGGCCTTATATAGCGCCCTGAGCGAGTCCAGGTGCGTGCACAGAGACAGTCTTCTAGATCTATGGCACTCTTTCCTCTTTTTCCTATTTCTGGGGTCCATCCGTATATCAAGACAGAAACAACAGACTGATCTGAATTTAAGGCTGGAATCCAGCAGTCACCAGCCGAAACACTTGGATCTGCACAAAGTTATGCAGTTTGCAGCACCAAAAAGAAACCAGTTCATTACTGATAGAAATATACTGTTTGTGATAGAACATTATGCCTTAGTGTAGAAAAAGATTGTTTCAATGACTTTCACATTAAATGATGTGCCAATGTTATATTGTAAATGCAGTTTATTGTAATAAATTTGAATTACCTGATTTTCATTATTATTAATTACATAGTATTTTTAAATATAATTTATTTTAATTTTCTTTCAGCTTCTTATTTTGAAAATATTATATACAATTTATCATTTGTTTATTTTATTATACACTTTTTATCAACCACATTTAATTCTGTTCTATTGTATTTCATAAGCCCTAAAAATCCATAATAAAGTATTATAAGTGAAAATGGAAATGTTCTGTTATGGGCTGTAGTGATTCCATACTGTAACCACTTTTTAATGAGGGGTTTTTAGAAAACTACTGATAAAAATCAATTAACCAGTAGTTATAATAAGTTAATTTGAAATAATAAGTAGGTTAACACAAAAGAGACCAACAAAAATTATAAAAATGTATGTTACCCCTCCAGGGGGTTTCCCATCCTATGTCACTTGCCCGTCAAAGAGTTAATTACAAGAAATAATATTCAACAAAATATAGATTGTGTGTAAATAGTCTAATTAAAAAATTATTTATCTATAGATCTGTAATTTTTTAAAAATTACAAATTGAAAATATTTTCAGATTATATTAAAATTGTACATTAAATAAAAGTTGTAGTTACTTATGTTGCAGAAAACAATTCAGCAAAAAAAATTATTATTTTTATTTAGTTAATACTATGTAATAATATTATGTTTACTTATAATGATGTGTCTCTTGAGATGTATAAAAACAATTAAGTAAAAAAACATAACTGCTCAAAATTTAAAATTCAATAATCCAACTGCATATGTTTGTTAACAGATAAAGCAGGTACAGGATGAACAAAATATAGTTATGGGAATGTATTAGTTACAATTAGATGTATGTGCAATATTTAAATTGCAAATTAATGTGTATTCTTAAACACTGGATAAAATCCACTCAGGATGAGTATGTAATGTTCTAGCTTTATGAACATTTATTAATTGGGTATGATTATTTTTAATGGTATCAGTGTATAGTGGTGTATGAAAATAAGAAAATGCATTTTATTAATTACAGTTATGTTTTCTTTCTTACAGCATGCTTGAAAGTGGAATACCTTGAAAAGGAAATTGGCTTTTCATACAGTCTCATAGTAAATGATGATGTGAAAATGCAAAAGAAAATTTCAGGTATACCTTAGTTTTATGTCACAGTATTGTGCTAAAGAGAATTTATTTTAATGATTGGTATTTATTTATAATTAATAACACACACACACACACACACGCACATGCGCGCGCACAAACACACCTACATGAAATTGTGTATAATTATAAATAACACAATCTTCAGTGAAATTACATTATTGCTTAGGCTATATCAATTTTAGCATTAATGCTAGATTCTACCAATAATTAGCAAACGTTTCAACTATGATACTTAAGTTATTTATTACTATTATTTTTTTTTTAAACCTACAGACTTTTACTGAACTAAAGAAATACATTTTATACTTATTCAATATTCATTTACAGATACTTATCACACAAGTACTACATGTATAAAACAAATTATCTTATACAAAAAAAATTATTAAAAATATAATTCACTTTCTACAGCTAAACCTGACTGAAATCTCTTACCGCATAGTGGCCTTGTGAGGAGTACAAAAAAACACATTTGAATAAAATGTTTTGTTGCAGATTTACAGCAAAGCCAATGTATAATCATGAAATAAAAATTAAGTCATTTTTTTTTTAAAGTAGCCTATTAATAGATACTGAAATATATATAATACAAGTATAGTTCTAATACAAACAGGAATCTCCTAACTATAATTTATTTGACAAGTAAATTGATGTGAACGAATAATTCGTATGTAGCACAATATCGACTTCATCACATTTTTTTTAACAATACTATCACGGTCGCTAATTATAGTGAGAAGATGATTCGCAAATAACCAACACAATATCAAACTTCCTCACAATAATTTATTTAACACAACAA
>JAAAKQ030073021.1:0-15363 GCA_010016005.3 Zanna intricata | reverse complement strand
TGCAGAAAGTCAAGAAAGCTCTAGGTTTAGTGCAGAATCTCTACAACAAGAAATCCCTCTCACGCCAAACAAAAATTTGTCATTACATCACAGTTAATTAACCCCACAGTATTACACGCCAGTGAAACAGTAACCTCAAATAGGAAAACCGAAATAGAAGAAATAAAGAAACAGGAAAGGAAAATCATAAGGCAAATACTAGGGCCGAGACAAACTGAAGAAGGATACAAATTACAATCAAATGAAATAGTTGAAACATATTTAAACATCAAAACTGACATAAGGAAAAGACGAATGAAATTCCTCGGACACCTTTGCAGGTTACCAGAAAACCAACTGACCAAAAGAATAATCATGTACTAAAATCATTAAAAGTTGCAATTTTCTGGCTGACAGAAACATGAAGAAATTTAGGACACGCAGGAACTACACTAGAATATCACACACAGCAACACATACAGAGATAAAATGGATAAATAGGAAGTTAAACCAGAAGCACCGAAGCCAAAACAACACCGTCCAAAATGGTCTGAAGAACAGAAAAAAGCCTTTTCCGAGAGAATGAATAAATTTTGGAGAGAAAAGAACACCAAGCGAAAGAAATTAACATGAAATTAATTTCTTCTGTTGGAAAGTTTTCGACTTATAATAATAATAATAAATGTTACGAAACATTTTACAAGAAATAAAAATTATCTGTACTTAAGAATAAAGTTACAAATAACTGACAATATATCCCTCATTTTTGAGTTTAAAAAAATCGACTTCATAACTGTTAAGAGTAGTGCACATTCTTGTTATCTGATTATTTGTTTTATAATTTTATCTATAAAGATTAATAACAAACATTCTATTTTGTCTAGCTATTCTAGCCAGAACCCTAAGATTTAAACTATTCAGTAAACAGTTAAATAATAACTTTATTTAGAAATAAATTTTAGATCATTGGAAGTATGCAATGATTCAAGAACGGAATACAAAGAATAGAAAAAATGTTTTGATAGTTGTCAATAAAATTCATTTGTGAAGCTATTATTCTAAAAACTTTATGTTGAACAGTATATACTTATTTTTTGTTTCAATTGGGCAAATACATCTGTGTATATAATATAAATAAATAAATGTTCAAAGGATCAAGTACGCAACTAAAAACTTGATACTTTTCAATAATCATTAAATCACTTAAATATATTTTATTCACACTTTTCATATTGTGAAATATTGGGAAAACACTCATTATTTTAATGAATATAATTTTACAACATTTTTTTTACTTTCAACTGTCTGTTTCTGAAGACTTCTAAGACTCATATCAAGTCAATGGAGTATGCAAATTACATGGTTTACCACTACAAAATGTTTAAAAGAATATATGGCAATTGTTACAGATTTAATTTCTGAGATAGATTACCAAAAGAGAATTTGAATACTCCATTTAAATTGATATGTAATATTACTTCTTTACAGCTAATAATTTTCTTTTGATAAACATGGAAATTATTAACCTGTATTATATATAAAAGAGAAACTTCAATAAAACATTGTTAAAGAATTAGTTTTAAATAAAAGCTGATTAAAATTTTATTTAAGACTTTTTTCAATTTCATTTTTTAAACTTAAATAATGTTCATAATATCACCTAACGAATCTATCCACAGACTGTCATAACAGTTCCTGGTTTCACTACAATCAATCTAGATATGGACACTGCTTCAACAAATTAAATAGGAAAACTTTCTTAGTAAAAACTAACATATAAGGAATAGAAAGAGTGCTCATTTATAGTTTATGCAAGGTCTGTCCGGAAAATAAGTTGAATAAATCTGGTAAAAAAAACTTATTAAAGAAAAATGTTCAAGCGGCTAATATTCTTCAAAGTATGATCCTTGGGCATTATACATCTTTGCCAGCATATCTGCTAGCTCTTGTACACTTCCTAGAACTCCTCAAAATGAACCTCCTTTAGACATCTTGTCACAGCATCTTTCACCGTTTTTACCATCCAAAAATGGTTGCCCTTTAAGGTTCTCTTAAGCCATGGAAACAGAAAACGTCTGCTGATGCCAAGTTAGGACTGTAGGATGGCTGGGGCAGGGTGTTGCCACATCGTGATTAGCAAGGAACTCGGTCAAAATGGAAGTGGTGTGAGACGGTGGGTTGTCAGGATGTAGTTACCACTTGTCGCTGATCTCTTTTCCGACGTGAACCACCTGTTTTCATGGACTTTCAAGGACTTTTAAGTAAAATTTACTATTGACAGTTTGCCTGTGAGGCACAAACTCTAAGTGAACAATGCCTGTGGAGTAAAAAGACAATGAGCATCGCCTTCACTCGCAATTTGGACACCCTTACTTTTTTCGGCTTCGGGGACGTCTTGTGTGCTATTCTGAACTTTGTCTTTTGGATTTAGTGTTGTATTTGAAAATCCAGGTTTCATCCCCTGTAATCACATTATCCAAATAATTTAGGTCACTTTCATAAGATCCCAAAAGATCTTTCGCGATTGACAAATGACCAGTCTTTTGTTCATCTGAGAGCACCTTTGGAACCATTTTTGCACACACGTTCTGCATGCCCAAATCTTCCATAAGAATTTGATGCACTGTAGTTTTCTGCACGTTATACTCATCTGCTATCAACTGCACAATTAAACATCGCTCCTCAAAAGTTCTCAAATTTTTTGCACATTTTCATCCACATGAAACGTGGCCAAACGTCCAGGGCGTTGTTCGTCTTCTGATGTCTCTCTTCCATCCCAGAACATCTTGTGCCATCGGTAAATCATGTTTTGAAACATAACATCATCACTGTAAACTTGTTTCAGTATGGCAACAGTCTCTGAGCCTGATTTTCCAAGCTTTAGACCTTAACCTTTATGCCAAGCCGATATGCCAAGCCTTAACCTTTATCGTGTATCACTGGTCAGTTAAACATGGCATTTTGATCTTGTGATGCGTCACTCAGAAGTTCACACTAAGATCAATCCTCACTGTGCTATGGGCAGCAGATATCTGATAACTGAACCACTGCCTTCCCATGACCCTTCACCAACTTTTCCCCCACCAGTCGTGCTGCTGTAGCCCTCCAGTGCAGCAAGAAAAAATCATTCAACTTATTTTCCGGACAAACCTTGTATCTTCCTGTAGATTTATTTTGTGTATGAATATATTAAAGCGATTAAACTTCTAATTATAGCATGAAGCCCATTTTTAAAACTGTTTTGCTGTCATAAACCTTTCAAGAAAGAATGGAGGGAGTTTTGGTGACATCAGCCATTTATTTAAAAAATGAGTTTATTATTACAAGCTGTCGCTGTATAACAAAAGCTGAGCAGATATTTGACCTGCAGATACCTTAGATTAAGCAAACATTTCATACTTTGACTTCTACATTTGAAAAAGAAAAAACTATATATATATAAATAACACAGTATGTCCTGTAAGTTTTAAGAGTGTGGCTATAAAAGATGCAAAAAATTATAAAAAATTTTCAGCAAATTTTTTATTCAAAATAATTTCCATTAGAAATAGTACATATAGTGACCAATAATAAGTACATGTACGTAATAGTACATGACCTATCAGCCTTTCCATGTCTTTCAAAAACTCCGCTTTTGATACACTCTTTAACTTCATTTTCATGGCTTCTTGTATCTTGTATATAGACACAAAATGGTCACATCAACCAATCTATCTTTAATAATCTATCTTTAATTGGGATAAAGAAAGTATCTTTATCCCAAATTAATGAGCCCCTGAGAAAATTCCAAGATGATTTGAGCCCCTGTGAAAGGGGGGCTAAATCAGGTGAGTACGATGGATGGCACAGGAATCTTTTTTTGGGCAAAAACTGAGTGTTAATTGCCGCAGTATGTGCTGGTGCATTATCGTGCAAGACAAAAACAAAAATCTCCCCACAACTAGAGTCTAATATGCGCAATTCTTTTGCAAAGGGCAATCCAGCACTTGTTGGTAGAATGAAGATTCATAGTAGTACCTTGAGAAACAAATTCTTTGTGGACAATGTCACAAACATTCTGGAGTCAAAAAAAAAAATGGCCAACATTGTCTTTTTGAAAACGCAATTTCTTTTTTGGTTTTTTCTACCCTTCGCAAAAAGGTTATACCACCAAAAAACCATGCATGAGTGGTAGCGTCTCAGCCTTTCATCCGGAGGTCCCAAGTTCAAATCCTGGTCAGGCATGGTATTTTTCACACACTACAATTCATTCATCTCATCCTCTGAAGATATACCTTAATAGTAGTTCCGGAGGTTAAAAGGAAAAAACCCAAAAAACCATAGCGCGAAACTAACAGACCCACCTAAAACACCCCATCTAAAAGTTCTTTATGTTCTTAGAATATAAAAAACACATAGAACATAGATTTAGGACATAAGGCCACGTAATACATGGAATCCACAAGAATGTGGCACGCAGTCAAGAAAGAATTGTACCATACACATATTGGTACATTTACTGTTGGGATCAGATACTCATGAGCGATTCTAGTATGGCCTAACTGCAGTCAACAAAGGATCACTTCCTCTCAATGAAGGTTTTTGCCTGAGGAGACCCATGGCAACACATTGTCTTAAAAGTGCTGAAGTTTAGTATCTAGTGTAGCAGTCCAGTCACTTTGCCACTTTGCTAAAAGAGCATGTTTTACACAATTAATAAAATCACATATAGTAGCATAAGTGGTTAAGGACGATTGACTATATGCATCTAGCAGCAGAATCTTCATGTTCATTGCTTGCAATTTCTACATGGCTAGGAATCTAGCAGAAACTGACTTGAATGTTGCGATGGCTGAACTCAACGATTGCTATATACATTTCAATGAAAATAGTATTCTAGAGTACAAATCTTCTAAAGCTTGGAGTGTACTACACGAGTCACTACGAATAAGAATGTTAGGTAATAACATTAATGATTATAATTATATAACTTTTGTTATATAACCTAAACAGGACATGTTTAAGATTATGGTTGTATCACGTACTCTTCAGAGCATCATACCGAGCTGAAGATGTTAGATGCTGTACATCATGCTTTTTTTTGTCCAGCTACAAGTGCTTTTAGATGAAGCCCTGTCACTAGCATATTGTTCAGTGTGGTGAACCATCACTTTTTTTTTAGATATAACCAACTTCTAACATTGCAATTGGCAGACATATGTTGAAAGTGAACATTTACTAATGATTGTATAATTTTTTATCTCAGAGAGATGAGTTCATAAATAAATTACTTATCGTTTGGTGAAATCTTTCCTTTTTGTCTGAAATTTTATCTATTTTATTACAACATTTCAACTAAAGTAGTCTATTCACTGAAAGATATAATCATTAAATTATAATTTACTGAGAATATACAGTACTTGCTATAAACATTAAATGTTATAAATTTAATGATGAAATCAATGAGTTAAATCAGAAAAATCGGACATCTATGCTACTGTTTGAGTACAATCTACACAATAAAAATAACATAGAGAAATGTTTTATTAACTACGTGAAATTACATATCACACACCTGAAGAAAAAGTAATTTTTAACAGAATAGAATACATATATGCAACTGTAACTTATGATGGCCTGATGTCAATACACAGAACCAAAAATACAATTAATGTTATTCAAAATAGTAACTCTTCATTCTTGAAGTAAAAAAAAAAAAAAAAAAAAAAAAAAAAATTAAAAAAAATGAAGACCTAAATTGTGCTGAAACAAAACTACTTTAAATTCCTGTAACTAAAAATAATAGTTACTATACTATTATAAATCTGATTACAAGTACTCTAACTAAATCACCAGTGAAGAAACATGGTATTACCAATACAACCTTAAAATAAAACAAGAATATTCGCAAAGACTGCTAATTCTTTATTATGAAAAAGTATTGATGTTTCTGAGGGATTTGTTCTGAAGGATCAAAATAATTTACTGTTAACTTTTGAGACACTGTTCACTACCAGTTCACATGAACTGACTTATAGTCAGCATACTTACTATTAAAATTACATAATAAAGCTTACACAAAAATTACACAACTTTTTATTATCGACTTGTGGACTTTGCAACAGATAAATTCTGTTAATATGTATCAAAGCTTATAGCTAATAAAACCATAACTGAATCAGAATATTTTACTGACCAGATCTTCTAGATTTTAAAAATTTATCTTGTTCCCCAATTCAAATAAAATGTTAAATGGAATGTAATCTGATCACATCAAAATAAAAGGTTCTTCCACAAAATCACTTCTAAAACTGCTTTGAGGATAGACTGTAGTATTCTTAAATTCTTAAGCGGATTATAAGGAAGTTACTGGTAGGTATGAATGTTAGTGCGATGGGTTTGTAAAAATCAACTTTCCCCCATTGGGTTAAGACCCAAGGTCTTAACCTTGGTTTTATGGTACAAAAGATGTAATGTTACATTACACATTATCTATGCTCATAGGAAATATTTTACCTTAAAAAAAAAAAAAAAGGTGGTAATACATTACTATTAAAAACAAAGAACATAAAATAAGAAGTAACCTTCAACTGTGTATCCTTTACAAACCCTGTTGTTTGTGTCAACAGGAAGATTTCGTAATTCTTCCAAGGCTTTTGAAGCAGCATCATGTCGTGCTGCTTGGGCAGTTATACCTTCACCTAGGAATTCTTTCTCTCCAACTTTGACACTTACCCGATAGACAGCTGCACCTTTCATGCCATAATTTCTCTATAACAATAATACAAAATAAAAAACAAAGTAAAAGATAATCATTTAAAAAATAAAATATTAATACTCTTAGCAAAATCTCTTAATATAGATTAAGCTACAGAGTGAACCAAAAAATTATTCATTTGTATACACTATTACATCCTCCTCAATAATCTATATGATAAAAATGAAAGTGGATTTATAATATCTCCATCCTAAAGTACATCATAAGTTTTTAGTTTAATTCACTAATAGAAAAAAAAAAAATTTTAACTGTTTCTCTAAGTATCTCTATTTCTTGAATTTTATCAGCTTTAAAAGCCGGAAATTTTTTTAAAAGTAAATTCTATACTTGCAGCCTTGATCCAACAGTTAAGCTAGATTTTTTGATAAATTTAAATCCCTAACCAAATCATTTAATTCACCTTGTGATATAAGATATGGTTTATTGGAAGATAATTCAAAATCGGTGTTACCTTTTTCAGTACTGCCTGATTCTTCATCCCTGCTATCAAAACATACATTCACAGGTGGCTCAGGAACTGAAATAATTTCACTGTGAGGTACAGACCTGATTGCAGACTACAATGAAGGATATTTTAAAGTATGTTTAGATTTTTCAGAAATTTCAGACACACTTCTTAAACAAATGTTACAATCGGTTACATGACCCTTTGGTTCACGCCAAACCATAGGTACACCAAATGGCAAAGCCTTCTGTGCACCTTTTAGCCATCCTCTTACATATGCAGAACAATTAGTGCATATTACATGAGGAGCGCACGTCTTATCCTGATCATCAATTTTACACTTAAAAGTACAAATTATATGCTTTTTAATCTAAGGTGTAATGTTTGTTTAGACAATTTTGAGACATTATGACACCACACTGTTAACAAACTTAAGACCACAATAAGACTGAACAAAATTAATTGATTCCTAAATCCAGCGCTTAATACAAACAATACAGCTATGTTTTGACCTGCACAGACGTGATTAATCTTGTACATGAAGGTTCACTCTTCAGTATTAGATATGATGTCTATAATATGTGACTATGATATAATATGATTTAATTCTTTATCTAGTATTAATTATTTATAGCTTACAAATTATGTTAACAGAGTTAAACATAAAAAATTAACTGACAGAATACAACGTATTTAAACTGCTAACTATACGTAGAAAAATGAAAACAATCCTTTAATTATAATTTAAAAATTTTTCAAAAATGGTGGGTGATAGAAAGATTGTGAGTTCATATTCGTTTTCAGCATCAAAAAACAGATTAAAATCATGTATCAAATGTTAGAAAGCAAAAATTATGATTATCACTGTTATTATTAATATGGATAGAAGAAAATCCAATTTTGAAAGTAACTTTCTAAAAATGAATATATAATGAGACATCTAGAAAACAGAAATGAGTTGACTAAATGTTTTTCATTTTCTATGTGTATGAAACTGTGAGGTGGGTTTGCGATTATTTTTTTCTTAGAGCAAGAAGGTAGTACTACCACGATCCACCATTGATGACTGTCTTTTATTAGGATTAGTACAATGTAAAAATTATAATAACAATTTACTGCAAAGGATGTAACAATAAAAAGCAACAGTAACAGCTTGTAGCATATGAATAAAACTTTTAACTGCACAACTTATCAAATTAAACCAGTGAATACTGATACGGGCCCATCTGCAGCATTTTTAATACAGATTTAAACTATCTTTTGAATACTTAAAATGACAGATGGTCTTAAACTTTCTAAATGCACCAAACAAGTTACAAGACATTGATCCAAGCATATAAGATTTTTGTAAAAATGGACTTAAATGGTCTCAATCACATTCAGAAATACTAATCACAACTCAATTCCACAGAATAGTGTCAGGTTGACTACAGTCATACAGTTTAATTTTACCAACCTATATTCTCAAGTTGGTTTTTTGCATTATGTTTATCTCAGCTAATTCACAGTATTCACTAGCCAATCTGGCTTTATTCAAAAACACTTTATCTAAATATGTGCAACAAATAAAATTGTACACCACATATATAGTATCTCTCCATACCCCAAATACATATCTCCATTATTTATTTTTTCCTTTATAGAAATTCAATCCAGATTTCAATGGAACCACTTGTTTTATTATTCTATTTAAACATCCACAGAAACAATGTAAAGTGTAAAAATGTTATTGTTCAGACCCAATAAGAATATATAAAGTTGATACTTGACAAAAAATTGCTGAATAGGAAAAATAGATAAGTATGCCCTACCTTGTGATAAGGATGCACAAACAGATGCTACATTCTATATGACCCACATACATCGGAATCTTCATATTTAAAATTTCATGCAGTACATCGATTCAAGTTAATACTTAAGTTATACAAGTTATACTTAATTTCTTATTCTAAATTCATTGATGATATAGATATATTTACTTAAAGTGACTGTTTTATTAGATTGATTTTCTGTAATTATACAGGATCAGTCAAAAGCTAGTTTTCTTAAATTGAAACAAAAGAAATAAATGTTTTTAATGCTTGTTAATCTTTTAGACTTATTGAACCACAGTAAATTATTTTTTTATACAGCTATGCAGTGTAAATAATAATTCCTGTAAAGCTGTGTACAACAAAATTCTCATTACTGGTTAAATGTACAGATCTTAATTTAAAGGGTGATAAATTAACAGAAGAAAGAATATTTTAGGTAATAATTTCAGCAGCATTGGTACAACAGTTCTTAAACAGCGTTCAATGTCAAGTTATATAATAGTTTCAAAATCAAGCTATACGACAAAATAAAAAAAAATTGTCCTTTTCCCATTCTCATTTTTTAAATATCTTAAAGAGTTGGTAAAATGAATTTAACATTGCCAAACTCAGAAAAAAATTTAGTAAATTTTAATGTGACCTGTTTTGCAATTAGGTGATAGCTTGTTTTATATAAGGCTTCAGACTTCAGCGCAGGCAATTTCCACATAGCCACTAGAAGTTCCCAACTATTTTATTCTATAATTCAGCTGAATTATTTTTGATCTGTTAATGGACAATCTAAGAAGTTCTAACCTACTCATGTCAACTTAAACAACAATAAGAATAAAATTACAGAAAATAAAATAATTTGGGTAAAATGAAATAATCCTAATTGGAAGAATACCTCTAATAAAAGAAATATTCTGTGTACAAATAAGTCAATCTTAATGAGTCGATCTTAAGTTAATCTTCTGTGTACAAATGAGTCAATCTATATTTACTAAATATAAATCATGCCTTTTAACTACAAACAAAAATATTGAGGAACAAATTTATTTTTACCTGATTATCAAAACGTTGGTTATGTACATTATGGTTCATCATTCTTGGCTGCATACTTCGCCGAGAAAAATCTGTACTGTAGTTCGAATACCCTCTAGGCTGTAAATCCATAAAAAGCAAAAATTATTGGAAAACAATTTAACCATACTAAAATGTGTGTATATATGTACAATTACTATACTGAATACGTATTATAAAACATTTTTATAAAAATATTGTGGAAAAAATCAATCTGTTTTTTGACTGATCAATCAAAAAAAAAACTATGAAACTTCATATATCAGATTGTAAAGCTCTATTTTAGTAATGTATCATAATATAAATGACCCCAAATGTTTAAGATTCAATACAAAAGGTCTTCAAGAGTTTAACTAATTATAACTCATGATCCAATTAGTGATCAATTCCAATTAGGATTTGGAAGGCGGCAGAAAATATTGAATCAGTATTCATTTTTACTTGCTCTAAAGTTTCCCAAACTATTTGTCAGTTGATTATTTGTATAAGTCAGATTTCCTAACTGTAAAAATGACTAAGTAACAAATATAGGGTGAGCACTCAGATAAAACGGATTATAAATATTTTAATGTTTTTCTGGTACAATCTTAACTTAAAGAATTTTTAAAGAAATATATTCTTATTTTTATTATTAACAATTTTGTTCACATTTGTAATGTATAACCCACAACAAAGTTAAAAAACTAATTCACCTACTTACCTGTTTAATTGGACTAGGCTTAGCTAAGTGCGAAGTGCAAAGTGTAAATTTTGAATAATAATAATTTACTTCTAATAAGCATGAAGATACATGATTTAATGAAGTTCAATTCATTATATATTTCTAAAATGTAACTCAAGAACGAAACTTAATCTAGGAAGCTTTATTTTTAATAAGGTTCGTATTTCTTAGTCTTCATTTAATGAAACTGCCATATTCTTTGTACTTTCAATGTCACATACATTGTTTTTCTCTTGGAAAAAGTACCAAAATTATTCAAAAAAATTTTTTTCAATATTTTTTTACATATTTCAGAGAAGGATTCTGATCGCTCAAAATGTTCAAATCAAGATCACTTGCCACAGTGATAAACTACGTAGTGAGAATTTTCAAAAATATTATTGTAACCAACAGTATGAAATTAACTTTCAAACTTTCAGGAAGGAACTAAAAGAAACTAATGACAAAAATTTATTTTTCTTATATAGTAGTTAATAAAATTTACACCTTCACAAACCGTTCATTGCTGATTTTTCACGACTTTTAAATTGTATGATAGTAATTATTAATCACAACATGAAAAGAATTGAATTAAATAAAGTTTGCCATTATCCACATGCTGAAAAATTCAAGTCTCATGCAAAAAAAAGTACAGTAACTTTAATTGGCCATCAGCCGTAGTTAAACAACTATGCAGGCAATCGGCTTTCATATCCAAAAAATTTATTAATAATCTGATAAGAAAAACTATTAAAATATTTTATATAAATTAACATGTCAACTGACATCTCCATAACACACATAGAGCCTCTTGTGTGATCCTATGTCAGTAAAGTATCATATAAAAAAACTGCACTATTCTGTTTACAATTCCCTTTTATTCAACCAGTATTAAACTCTTTTATTCTTTTGTAATTGATACTGATGATATAGACATGTATTCATTACTTTTTTATTATTGTTTATTTTACCATATAAATTTATTTTTGCCATTATTTATTTATTTAAATTTGTTGTTTAATTATGACTATACTATATGTAAAATCTAAAGATGGATCCTCCCTACAAGCTGCCTCTACTTGTCTCCTTTAACCCACTCCTATAACCCAGCATGTGGAACACTTGCTACTGGTTACCACAAAACTAATACGTAGAGGTTATTTAAAAATAATTTTTTTTTGTAAATAATTACACCACATCAAAGAAAATCATAACATTATAACCTATAATAAATATACAATTCATTTCATAAACCTTTGTATTACGTCACTGTTATATTTATAGCAAAACCTAAGTTTAATATACTTAGGTTTGTTTATTTATTTAAAAAAAAAAAACAACCATATACTTTCAAGAAATAAATAAAAAAATTACTTCACAGACATCTTGAACAAAATATTAAAATACAAATGATCTTATTTACAACAATGCCAGACCATATTTCACTACTATAATATTGATGTAATTAAGTCACTATTGCAAATTAACTGTCACTTAATCATTGCAAATTAATTAATGTGACTTTAGGAGAACACATTGGCTGCTGATGTGAGAAGTTGCTGAAAGATGTTTAAAGCAGTTGGGAAGAGATGTCATAGCATATTATGGACCTGCCCCTTCAGATATTACATGTACTATAGCTATTTCAGTACATCAAAATATTTTAAAATAACGCCTATTATAGCTTAAAAATGCAGAAAACTTCTCAGAGGTCTGTACAATAAGCAAAAATTTGATATTATTTAATTGTAAGAACATCACCATTAATGACCACTAAAAATTCAGAGGTCAATCCACCATTCAAATGTGAAGTGAATATAGGCACCAAACCTAAATATTTTTTAATTATTTTTCATTTTGCTGCATGCACCTAACTCCTTAGTACGGAACTTCATGTGCAGCCATAAAAGGAATCTGAATATTATTTGTTATATCTTTTTCATGGTGAAGTTCTCCATTTCAAACAGTAGTTAAAAACGAAATAGGGCACCTAATGCTTTATACAAAATAATGATGTCACTATACTCCTAAAATTCTTTGCATTCCATTTGATAAGATTCAGTTTTCTTGAATTCTGTTTACTATATGCCTCTAGTTTACAATTAAAATTCTTTCCTCATAGAATAACGTGGACGATAAACTTGGTTGATGTGTCATAATTAATTCTATGAATTATTCTTTTTCAGATACAAGGAAAACCTCCAAACTTAAATTCCAATTTAATAATGATCCTAAAATTTAACACAGTAGGTCAATTCCCTTTCAAATAAAACAAGAAATTCCACCTAACTTGTTGTCATTGTAGGACTGAGCTGATGTACAGCCATAACCTAATTTGCCGGCCTCCGTGGCGCGAGTGGTAGCGTCTCTGCCTTTCATCCGGAGGTCCCAGGTTCGAATCCCAGTCAGGCATGGCATTTTTCACACACTACAATTCATTCATCTCATCCTTTGAAGATATACCATAATGGTGATTCCGGAGGTTAAACAGAAAAGAAGGAAAAAACCTTATAATCAGAAGATATTGTGAATTATCAACTTCCAAGACTTTAGTACATCTTCTGAGAAATTTTCAGTGAAATGTTAATACAAGTAAAAAATCTACCTAAACACGTAACATGTTCTAACAATAATTTTGTTCTTAATAAAGGCCACAGTACTTGTAGCTATGTAGTAATATAGAATACCTAAATTTTGTGGCGTAATATATCTCTCATAGGCAAATATGAAAGTCATTTATTTCTCAAGAACTCTCCAATCAACTGACCTCTCCACAAATTTGGAAAAGTTCTTAGGATTATTTTCTAGAAATTTAATTTTAGTACGACTTTTTCTTAGTCTGCTCATAACAGTAAGATGAATTTGGAACAATAACCATTAAATAAAATGGAACCTATTTATCATGCAAGCTGAATAATCAATATTTAAAAAGAATTCATTTCAATTTTTGACCATATTTTTATTTATAAGTTTTACACTATTAAACAAGCAGGCATACATTTTCTTATTAGAATAATTCATCAAACTGACAGTCTCAACCTTAAAAAGTTTTAAATAACTACAGTTTTCACTTCAAAATTCTTGTTACATCTTTGAAGCTGGATTTTTTATTCAGAAATTTCATTACACAGATCAAAATTACAATTTCAGAATGATTTTATTTACTTTTTATTATCAAACAAGTAACTTTAAAATCTTTATACAATTTCAACTAAACGTTAATTAATGATAAAAAATGAAGCGATTCATTCATATGATTCTTTTATTAACATATGTGAACTCTGTGGAACACATTAGGCCAGTTTATTCTGAGACTCTTAATGGGCAAAAGTAAGGCTTAACGTGAAAGATCATTTTGTATTTTTCATGTAATAATATTTTAAATAATGACTGAAAAACACAGTACAAAAAGCAACTGTTTAGTTTTCACAAATAAGATTTTAATATATATTCATTTTATTTTCACAGAAACTGGGAAAACTGTTTTACAACAGATTTAATATAACTTATTTGCATTTCACAAAAGATAATTGTTGCCTATTATCATGTTAGCATATTCATTTTAGCATTTTTTATATCGGATGATAATGTTTTAAAAGTAAAAGTTTTTTATGAAACTTGCAGATGAATTTATTTTAATCAGACATGATAATGTACATGATAGAAAATTCAGCTGCCTTTTACATAATTTTTAAAAAAACTTTAGGATAGTAAACAGTGAAATATTTTTTACAGAAGGTATCCTGCTATGTAAAATTGCATATATCATCATAATGTGAAATACATTTAGTAAGTAAATTACGTTAACTAATAAAATATATTTCAAAAATTTTACAAATTTCTCAAAACTTTTTTAGGCAGGAACATAAAAAAAGGTAAAGAAAATTTTGTGTGAGCAAATTTATTACTATTTATTTTAATTCACAAGCTTTGCACAAACAAAAATTTTTGAATATTTAAAATTGTTTAATATACACTAAGGAGGCACTGGAAAAATTGTGACTTATTAGATATTTATAATATAATTAGATTATAATGAAATAATTTTTAAATAATGAAAAATCAATATATTATTTAACATACATCATAATAAGCAAATAAATAGAGTTTCTTTAAAATTTATTTATAAATGAAAAAACAGAGAAGTTAGTGAGGCAATTGTATAAACTGTAAGTTGTAAGTTCTCAACACCTGTAAGATGTCCATACATACACTACTTAAGATTTCTACCAAAACATTATTGATATGAGTCTCTAAGACTATTCCCAAAATTTTTTAATTTATTTTTTACCCAAATAATCTGGAAGGAGGACGTTCAATCTGGAATGCATTTACATACAGAGTGTTGGGCTCCTGCTGATGGTCTCATCCAACTGCAACCAGCAGATTACTCACTAAAACCACCCCTCTTTTACTGGAGTAAATCCTACACACCCTGGAACCACCACATGGCATTACTTCGGGGTTCGAAGGCCTCCTAACGAGTTCACCCAATTCAAAAAACAACATGAACAACTGACACGGAATACCCACAAAACACAGCTGTCAACACAACGTTACATTTTTTTTTTGTCTTCAGCCATTTGACTGGTTTGATGCAGCTCTC
>JAAAKQ030073010.1:16196-34117 GCA_010016005.3 Zanna intricata | reverse complement strand
AGAGCGTTAAGCCCTGAGTCTAGCCCGGTCAGGATTAAGGACGAGGATGAATGTTAGGTATCTTCCTCATCTTGTTGGAGTCTGCCTTCCTGTTTCTTGAACTAATCTCTTATAAATCCGCTAACACTTGCAAGTCAACGGTCGGGAGGGCAGACTGTCGGTTCAGGATCTTCATTCTTCTTTTCTTCCGTTTTCTTCTTTCTTCTTCACTCCGTTTTTTTCTTCTTTCTTGTTAAGGAAGGAAGGTGAACAGAAGTGGGATAATTTGTCGGGAACCACGGGAGGTCGGCGTGGCTATTAAGCGTTAAACGTTTTTTTTTTTGGTTTTATCTATCGCACACATCTCCGTGAAGGATGAAGGAGAAGTTTCAGACTATATGTTTACCGGTACATTTATACTTACACTGAAGCTACGTCAGGCCTGGCAAGCCGGTAGTGGTAATTACATTTGTCTATCATAGCCACCCAAACGCGGGAGTAGCTGGAAAACTGGTTGGAGAAAACAAATATAATTTATTAAATTAACTTTAGTATGGAAATTAATTAGGTTATTTAATTAATTTTTATTTTAATTTTATAGAATCTCATAAGTGCTAGATAAAACCTCTTCTGAAAATATCGTGTTACTAATTTTTTCTGCTATAATACTCTTGTAGGCCTAAAACCTCAGATTTTCGTCTGATAGTCTAACTTCCTCATCTCTTTTTCTTCACTATGTATATGATCACTCATATACATTGTCTATGTATATGATCCCTTTTCACTCATTCTGGTGTCAGATTTTTCTTTTTAGAGTATGCACAACACCAAGCACTTTAGAATTTTTATTATTTGACCATCAAACGATCTAATTCAGATTATAATGAAATGGAGGTAGATGTAATAAAAATTGTAAAAATAGTTAAGTTTTTTTCAGTTTTTCATCTATTCTAAACAAATTATATTTAGATTAAATGTTAATTTTTTTCGATCTCCGTGACGGAGTGGTAGCGTCTCGGCCCTTCATCTGGAGGTCCCGTGTTCGAATACCGGGCAGGGATGGCATTTTTCATACCCGACAAAATTCCATTTCCATATCCTACGCACAAGCTTGAAGTTTATGGCGATACCATCAAGCCAAAACATAGATGGTTTTAATTTTGTCATGGTTAAAAATGTATTTTAATAGTTTTAAATTTCCATTCTTCAATATTCATTTTTATTCAATTATAATTACTTATTATTGTGAATACTGTATAATCTGACCATGTAGCTAAAATGGTTCGGTTTTTTTTTATACCAGCTGGAGAAAGGGAATTCCACGTTTAGTATTGTTAGCAGATTTAACGTTTCTTTTGTATACTATGTTAAAATTTCCTCTCATTTCTTTATGGTAATTTCCCTGAAATTTTCGATTCGAAAATCTACAATCATTCCTGCAAAAATCTTTTATCGTTCCTAATTATGAAACTCAACTAAGCTGTTACGAAGCTGACTGTTATATCATTTCAGATCGCCCACAATCATTTTGTTATGGAAGTAACATAAAAAAAAAATAACAAAAACAAAATCTATGTATAAACAAAACGTTTTTTTAATTAATTAATGAACAACGAGCAAACAGTTGGAAACGCACACACACACACACACACTATACAAAACTATATAACTTATGTATAATATTTATATATATATAGAATATATATATATATATATATATAGAATATATATATATATATATTCTATATATATAAAAGTCACACACATCTTCGGAAAAAAGTACAAATGCAATAAAAGATTCTGAAAACTTGTTTGGAGAGACTAAATCGAAATTCTTCATTAGTAAATAAAATTGATCGTTTTCTGTAACAGGCAATATCTTTTTTTTATCAATGGAAATAAACAGGCCTTTTAGTTAGAACTATTAGAATTAATAATTTTAACTAAGAGTGTAAAGGGTTTTACACTAGCTGTACCAGTCTTTCTTATCACTGTATACATGTAAAGCGACTTACGTACAAGAGACACCACTCAAAGTTTCTTTCTGTACGAGTAATGATATTCATTAAACAATCAAACCATGCGGTGATTAGATTGAAAGAATGGCTTATAGGGTAAAGACAATTATATTTCGGTGGACTTGGTCACCGAATCGACATGAACTTCATGTCGACTTCGATCGACATGAACGGCATGCCAAGTCGAAGTTTTTTATTTTGCTAAGTGAAGATAGCAAAGGGAAAACACCTTACTCTTAACAATCCCAGTAGTATGTTGTCTGCGGCATAGGAATTGTTAATCTTCAAAATAGGGTTCTAGCTGTGACGTATGACTCATATCAAGTTATTTACAACCTTCACGCACATATACGTTTATCCGTGCAATTACCAGCTCACGTAACTAATTTAGGTTCAATTATTTTCTTTTTAATGTAATTTATTTTTTTATTTTTAATTAAAATAAATTCATTATTATCTTTTGAGTTTTAATCGTTAACTTTTAAATTTATTTATACATCATTATTAATTTTAACGTTTTAATTAAAGGATTATTTACTTAAGGTAAAGATAATATATTTATGATATTTTATAATTTATTTTGATATACGTAAATTCAATGAAATATGAATTTTTCAATATTGTGCATTATTTTACGTGTGAAAGAAAATCAATATCATCATTCACACAAATTAAACCTTTTTTTTCTCAAACTCATTAAGCACCTCATCCAGCAGCTAGGACCACCGTTAGGCATATCATCAGCCGCAGCGAAGTGCAGTGGCAGCAGATTAACTACCACCCCCGGCTCAGATCTGAAACTGGAACCCCCATCGGGGTTTCTCCGGTTTCAATGAGATCCCCTGACCCCCCGCTTCTGGGATGCCGGAGAGCTGCCCTTCCCGGCCCTAACACCTATCCCTATTGAGGGTCAAGTATGCATTTCGCACCCCCAAACACCCCCCCCCCCGTGCGAGACCCTCTCACACCTCGAGGAGCTCCCATGCGTCATAAGAAGTGCCCCGATCCAGTATACTCTTGGTGGTCTCGGACCCGGGAATCCTTAGCAATTGGGCCGCCTCCCTGGCCCTACACGTCGCCACGTTTCATCCCGGCGTCCACCTCGTTTTTTGACGCCTTCTTCCCTTCTTCCCCCCCCCCGTTCCCCTTCTATCACCCTCAGTTAAATCATTATTTTTTTATTATTATTATTTTTATCGTTATTTCCTATACACTCCTGTCGTGCTACGGTCAAAACCCTAACATGCCATTATTTGGCAGCTTTGCGCTAGACACTTCTCCCCCAGCATCCTGTCGAGCTCTTAAGGGCCTGTACGGACCGTCGTGTTTTTTGAGTATGTGCGATTTGTGACAGCTGTCATTTTTGTGTAACTCAAGGCGGAACAATGGTCACGCAGCCACTTGTGTCACACCAGTTGCGAGCGTCGCCCCTCAGATGCTACAACGCGTTCAAGATACATCACTTCGGTTACACAACAAGGCGAAAGATTTATTCGGAATGAATAAGGGTCAGAGATAAAAAAAAAAATTGTGAATGTGTGAGGAGGGATAGTGAAAAGCAGAATGGCTGTGTGAATGAGAGGGATGTTCATAAATAGAAGATCACCAGAAGAAAAAAAGAAGTACAAGTAGAAAAGATCCGAAGGTAAGTCGGACATATCCCCCCGAGACTGCGTTGGGTTTAATTGCGGGTCCGGTCTCGGGATGGAGAAGAGCGGTGAGGGAGGTTTAGTCGGTAGGGGGTAGGTTACTTTACACCTTTAAATAACATCTTGCGGAGCCTGTTAGCTTGTTAGCTAGCCCGGGACAGTAGTGTTCTGGGTCCCAGCCCGATACACCCCGCGATGATCCCGTGGGGCGTACGTAAATGGTATTCCTTCGTAACTCATCGGCAAAGAAAAAAGTCATACAAAAAGAGAAATCCATGATAAATATATACCGCGAATTTACACAAAGTTATACACAATATAAACATAAATGAACAGAGATATACACAGCATAGACATAAATGAACAACATGGATATACTAGTATACTTAAGGGTTTTCTTCACTTTGTTAATTATCCCTTATATGAGTAACAGTGCGAAGGAACAAACACAAATTAAACCAGATGGAAATTAATAATTTTTTGTGTGTGCCTCATTGTACTACATTATACAAGATTTTATTTAATAAAAGAAAAAGATACTTAACATTGAGATAAAAATGAATTTATATCAGAGCGGGAGACACTTCGCGCTGGTGATACGTGGTTCATGCGTATTTTCACTTTTTACGTGAAAATGTTTGTAAATGATTCCAGCAAGCAAATACTTTAACGCTAATTCTGAAGTTTTTGAAACGGATATAGTTACTTATTAAATTAATTATTAGTAAATAGTTTATATATTTATGTTAAGGACAAAATAATTTTATAATGATGACTCTAAATGGGATAATAATCTGATAATTACGATATTAAAATAGTAAATACATTAAAATCAAATTACATTAATTTATTTTTATCTATGTTACCTTCAATTAAGTATACATTTTAGAAGCCACAAGTAAAAACACACGCGCGTGCGCACTGAAAACATTAAAATGTTTTTAAAAGTTGATTGTAAAGGATTATCCTTGTTCAGTGACAAAACGTAAGAAAGGAAAGTACAAATCAATATGTAAACTCTTTAATAAATGAGTGTAAGCTAATACAAATATATAGGAAAAAAATACAATGGCGTATTTTAATGACGGTTTTATAAGGACATCATTCTTTAACATTTGTTTGTATAAAATAGATATTCTTTTCGAGGACAATTTTTATTAAATAACAAGGAAGTCAAGCAGCATAAGGGAATAATAAGTAAATCTATAAACTAATTATTAATTTACTATTAGTAATAATAATATTCATCAATATTAATAATAAATTAATTTTTATTTAACACTTAACAATCAAATAAGATTATAAATACAAAACTATTTTTTACCTCTAAGGTTGTTAAAAATGAAAGGAATTAAAAATTATCAAAAATAACTTTATGGATTCAAACTTTAAAAATTAATCAGAGATAAATTAATGAAATTCAGGTTGTATAACAGGTTGCCGGCCTCCGTGGCACGACTGGTAGCGTCTCGGCCTTTCATCTGGAGGTCCCGGGTTCGGATCCCGGTTAGGCGTGACATTTTTTATACGCTTCAAAAATTGTCATCCATCTAATCATCTGAAGCAATACCTGAACGGTGGTTCCGGAGATTAAAAAAAAAGCTTGTTTAATAGAATTCAATAGTTTTTACAAATAGAAATTAAAAATTAATTTTGTCAACAAATATGACATAATTACGTGCAATTAACATTCATCGAACGATGAACACAATATATCTAGTGTATCGCAAAATAAAATCGTAAATCCAGAGCGCAAGAAGATAAATTTTATCAACTAAACCAGGGGTTCTTAAACTGTAGTCTGGTGACCCCTGGGGTCCACTTAACCATTACCTGGTGTCTGCGAAACAATTTTGACATTAACTTTACGTCCACTAACTTTTCGCTTTTATTCAAATAATTCATTTAATAAAAATCCTATATGGTCAAGACTTTTTGAATTCATTGTTACTTAATCATTGTTGTTAATTAATTGTAACATAATTCATTGTTAACATAACTAAACAATAATTAGTAAACAAGAGTAATTTAAACAAAAATTTAATTATTTTTATTCAACTGAAAATACGGAAAAATAAATAAAAGAATGCAATTTTTTGCATTGTTGTGACTATTGCGCGGTGTGGGAACACGTAAGTATAGTCTCAGGAATGACGTAAAATGCCTAGGGTTGGGATGGAGGTCTTCAAAAAACATGTTGTTCAAGAGGGAGTCCTCAGAATACAAAATTTTAAAAACCCCTGAACTACACTATTAAACATTGATTAAGCGCACTGTTTACATTTTGGGGATAAGCGCTCTTTCGGCAGAAATTTTAGCACTCGGTTTATGTATTTTATTAATAACAATATAAAATTACTTTACTAATAATGTAGCTAATACTAATACTAATACAACACTGTAGCGAAAGAGCCTTACATCTGGAGGTCTAGGGTTCAAATCCCGATCAGGCATGCAATTTTCACATGCTAAAAAATTGTCATTTCATCTCATTCTCTAAATATAATATTATTATTACCATTTCATATTAGTCAGGTATGGAACTGTTAGCTCACATTATTAGGCACATAAGAAAGCTAATATTTCCATTTCACCATTTAAATATTTGATATAAGTAGAACAGTAACATAATTTGTTGGGAAGAGTGATATTGAAGAGTCTAATCGTGATATTTTAATCAGAATCTAAGCAGTGTACAATCTCTCTTTTTCTCCCCCAGTAAATGGAGATTGTGTGCATAATGTATTATTTTCCACAGAAAAGCATATGTTAATTTGTTGCTTTACACCATTTCTCACAATCTTTCTTTAACTGAATAAAAACTCTGAGGTACAAGCAATATTTATGGAAGTTGCTTTCTGTTAGAATAATAAGTTCATTAAATTGGCTAGTTCCTTTTATGAACAGATCTCGCTTATAGGTCTGAGAAACCACCTATATCTCAGTGGGTTTGCTGATATGAAAAGTATACTAAACTCAAAATGAAGAGGACAAAAAGAAACCATTTCATTCCTCTTTCTCTCTCTTTATCTGGTAGAAGTTTGGAATGTGATGCTTATTATTCTTGAGATAGTAAAGTAATTTTTGGAGCGATTTTCTCATCTCGAGTAATACAATCATTATAACACAGATGAAACAACATGCACACACCAACTCTCTTAATGGACAGGTGTGTGTGTACATTGATTTTTAGTAAGGCAGATTACATGAAATCACATCAATAATTCATCGACTTTAAAGGGTCTCTTGGATCCTCAGAAAATCTGAACTAAACTCATGTGAGGAAGAAGGAATCAAGACTTAGATAAGGAGGATGATGTAAAAGGGATTATATATTTATAAAGAGACACAATACTAAACAAAAGCCTAATCCATAAGATAACTCAAAGCAAAAAAGCGAGTACCATTTCTCTATTTGTTTGTCAATCTCTCAATTGTTTGGCACATTTTTTCCAGAGAGACGAAGCATACTACTAATTAATGATATTTTTTTAATGTGCCTGTGGTATATCAGAAATTTTTGTATGAACAAAAATTACTTTTCATAGAGACAGATATTAAAGTATCACTTAAGATTAGGTTCAGGCTTTTTAAAGAGCAATCTTTTCCTTCAGTGAAATGGTATGGTATGTTCAATATCAAATAGAATCGTAAACTGTTTCACTAGACTCCTAACAAAGCGTTTACTTTGTTAAATATTTTTTGCAATTATACAAAGTACTAATTAATACAAATCAGAAACAGTATTTATTTATCACTGCAACAAGCTTACACCCAATTACAGTTTCTTAATGACATGAATGTTTGTGACATATAATAAATGTTGTCTACTGTGACTTGAATCAAGAACTTTCCAAATAAAAGGTATAGACAATTTCTCACAAATGTCAGCATTAACTGACATCCATATCAATTACATACTTTCTTTTAAGCTTTTGAAATCTAAGTCACTTTGTGTCTATTCTTGTAACAGGATAGATAGTTAATTAATAAAAATATATATATAATAAATATGTGTGACATTTTTTTTATAGAATATAAAATATTTTAAGAAAGCATCAATTAAACCCTACAACTCTTACATGACCTTAAAATTGATGATTCCAAAATTACATGATGTTTAAGAGTAATGAGATCACAAATATTTATGATTTTATTAAATCATGCCATAAGAAAATCTCTGAATATCATTGTTTAACTTAATTTACTCAGGGCTCAAAATGTCTTTCTTTTATGTAGTGAGAATACCAGCAACTTGTAATATGATTGAATCACCTGACCAGGATGTGTTAGGTTAATTAGAAAATAAAAACAACAGAATGATGATCAAATCAGTAATTAGAAGTGACAACTGATCTGGTTATCAACAAACTTCAATTTTTACATGAAAATACTAACCCTTTGCATTATCCTCACACATCCTACAAAAAATAATGACCATATTGTAAAAATATAATGAGTATAAGATTAGCTTTATTGAAGAATGAAATATAATTTTATTCATATTTAAGGGTGAAACCAGACAAAGTAGTTAAAAAGGACTTGTGTCTCTTAAAATGGCACTTCTTAACATAAGCATGATAATTTTTATGAGGATCAATTATTTTTCATGCTATGTTCTACCTAAATACTTTCCTTAATATATTACGCTAAAAGTCTACTTTTTAGTGCAGAAACTTAGGTAATACCATTAAATGTTTTTCTTTTTATGGTATTTCAGAAAAATAACTGTTCTTAAAAGAACAAATAATTTTTTTCATTCCTGATGTGGACATACATGACTTCCATGTATGCCTATTAAATTATATATATTTTTTATTACATTTTTTAAAATATTTTTTTTCTTTTTGTTATTATTGAATTTTTATTTATTGTAATTTTTTTTTGCAATCACAGATTAATAATTATTAATAAATCAATAATTAAATTAAAAAAAAAGTTAAAAAAAAGGAAATGAAGTCGGATTCTTGCCAATGTGCCTAAATGTATAGAAGATCTATATATTTCATTAATTAAAATTTTATTTGGCTGTTACTCTGCAACCAATGAAAATAAGTACCACTTGTGATATATAATTGAAAAGCTCTCAATGGAGGGCTTATTATTGCAGATAAGAAAAAGTACAAAGTCCACATTTTTAGGATTTTGGGCTTTTTTTGGACACTTTTGGTCCAGTCGATTGCAATCAAAAAGGGAGGTGCATAAGTAATGTTACAACAGTCTTAAAAACAAAATTTCAACATTCTATGGTTAATCATTTTTGAGTTAAGTGAGATACATATGTACGTACAGATGTCATGCCAAAACTAGTCAAAATCGATTCAAGGATGGTCAAAATGGATATTTCAGTTTAAATCTGAAAAATGAATTTTTCACCATTACAATACTTCCATATATACAAAAATGTAGTTTATTAGAGAAAATTTTTGATAAAAAAATTGAAATTATTTTAAATTTAAACTGATTTGCTAGAAAATCTTCAAAGAAAGATTTTAGAAATTGTTATTGAAAAAATCAAAAGATAGAAAGGTTACAATTAAATTATTAAATATGCTAAAATTATAATAAAAATCCTATACTAAAAAAAAAAATTATTAATAAGGTAAAAAACTGTTCATCTGTCCTATAAGTGAAGTATTACAGCTTTAAAAAACCTATTTAATAATTGTGAAATCATTATAGCTACTTGAAACTTAGTTTTTCTCCTCCTCTTCTTTCATAATAATGAAAATTATTGTATTCTTAATAAATAAATAAAATTGATTATTAGAAAATGCTCTCTGTAGATAAACTGAAATAATTAATTTAAAGATTGATAGTAATTTGGGTTTTTCATAGTTGGGGTTTCTTTTTTGTTAATTTGTTATATTCTAATCATTTCATAACTTTCAATTTGTAATTAATAAAATATCAATTTAATTTAGTTAATTAACGATTAAAAAATATAAAAATTGATATAAAATTATATCAATAAAAATTTAAAATGTTCTAAGTACATTACTTCCAGTAGGTTCGTATTTTTAAAGAGCAATAAAAATCTTACCAAATTTCTTCCATTACCTCAGAAAAAAATAGGAAAAATGAACATAAGAAAGGAAAAAAATATTACACAGATAATTTTAATGAAAGAAATAAAAAATAAATCAGGTTATTAACACTAACAAACTTTTTAATATATTTACAGTTATATATACTTACTACGGTGATATCTCATGCAATGTAGTGATTATCACAAATACAAATGAATATAAAAGAAAAAACAGAAAGGATTTGGTCAAGGACTAAACAGGTGTTGTAATATAAAGAATGGCTGAAAGACATAGAATCTAGGGTGGGAGAATCTTCTGTCATTAGAGGTGGAATTCTTAAGTTGAAGGATAGTTCAGGTATTACATTATATTGTTTAGTTTTAGTTGGCAAGCTTATCAATTATATAGCTCTATGTTTATTATCTTTTATGCTTCAGGTGCTGTTTAATCATCATTATTAAATTCAACTGCTATAGGCATGTCGTGGTGGAGTCCTGAGATAGGTGTAAAAGTGTATGGTCAAGCAGCAGTAGCATTAGTAGCTGTAGTAATTGTTATATGTACTATTGTACGTATATTTACATATTTAACGTTAGGTGTTTGTAAATCTAAAAAACAAATGAATGGAAAAACTGTTATTGTTACAGGAGCTAATTCTGGTAAGTTTTTTTTTAATTCAATCTAATGAGTAAGAGAATTTATACTTCATAAAAAAAAGATCAAAATTATTTTTACTAAAACGTTAATAAAATACAAAAATAAGCAACAGATCATTCAATCTTCAGTTACTAATCTTCAAAGTAATTATTATAATAAAATAATATCGTTTTTGATTAAACATTTTAATCAAAAGTGATAATTAACTCAGGCTAAGAATAAAACACATGTAGTAAATAAATTGCATGTTCACAGATATAACTTGTAAAAAAAAATTGTTTTACAGTTTATAAGAATGCTTTTATGAAATATTTCTTTCAAGATATTTTTTTCAAATTTCCTTTTAAACTATTTTAATTAATTTTCTTAAGTAATTTTCATGATCATAATTACACTGTGAGACAACATAGTCTATCAACTATTATTAGTTTATATTATATATTAAGATTTAATCTGAATATATAACAATTACAAAATTGTTATTTAATAATTATTGTCTTTCAAAATATAAATTACTGTATTATGGTTAATCATTTCTTTGTATTAAATGATTATTACTGAAAATGAAATTGTATATAACAATTCAGAAATCAATTCATGTAGTAGAGTAAATGTAATTGAAAATTTAAGTAAACCTGACATAAATTAAAGTGAGAATAAGGCAGAAATTAAAAATAATAGCATTAAATTAATGTTGTTATTGACATACTGGTTAAAAGTCTCCTGTATTTTGGTATGGACAGTAGATAGACCAAGGCCCAAGTGTAATGTTTAAATTATAATGCTGTCACTTCCTTTGTTTGTCTCTCATGAACATTTGTCAATGTCAAATTTTAATTACCAATAGATACTTTCCTGGTAAACATAGAGTCTAACAGAGCAGAGCTATATTTACTCTGTCCTTCACAGAAATGAATGCAACTCAAATACAAATTTTTTATTGCACAATAAGGAAAGAAAAAACTAACATATTAGATCATGTCAAAGATGGGCTGTCAAAGGCTGTATAGGTCAAGGCATCCTTCACAGACTTAATATCATTAAACATAACCGAAATAATTTTTAGTGGGAGAAAACACAAGTTAGAATAAGAATAATTTATATTTATTATTTAAACCTTTCTTGCAGGCCTAAGTAATAAATTATAATCATGTAGTTCTGTTGTCTGATCTGATAGAAGTGAATATTATGTTATTTAGTAGAAATAAATGGCTACTATCTTTTTCTCATGCTTATAAATTTAGAGAAATATTAGAATTAAACATTTTTTTGGTGTTAGTCAACATGATTGGCACTGACCTGCTGCACAATAGTGCGAATTCACATATTACGGGTCTGACACGTGATTTTCTGAAAACATTTGGATGGGAAATTTACAGTCGTCCACCATGTAGTCTGGACTTAGCTCCTTCTGATTACCATTTGTTTGGGAAATTAAACAAATTTTTGAGTGGTAATCAATTTGTGGTTGACAATGAACTTAAAAATCTATAGAAAAGTAGTATAAGGTATCTAATTTAAGAGAATTAAAACATATTTATGAAGTTCTCAGAATAAATGTTTTTACAATGAATCTTTACTTAAGAAATAACCTCTCATATTTCTGAGAAAACTGCCCGTGCATCTTGCAGTGGTATCTAAAAGAAGCACATTTTGGTGATTTTATCCATATTAAAGCAAGTTATCCATCAAACAAATATTTTTTTGAACCACTAATATATCTGTTAAACAAACACATGCACATATGCAAACCAATCCGAACTAGCCATGATACATTTACTGGCATTGTGCGTATTGTTTTTTTAAACTGAAAACACTTGGGATTTTATGTGAAATATCATGTAAAATTAATAAATTTTTGGTTTCTCTTTTGGCTTATTTTTTTTATACATAATTTCAATGTTCATTTATTTATGAATACATACTATAAATAAAAAAAATATTACATTATATTAGTATATATACTTGATGTACAATAATGTATGAAGAGTATATTTTGTGTACAAAAAAAAAAAAAACAAAATAAATAAATATTTATATTTTTTGGGAGAAAAAATAAGTTAAAATGACTAATGAAATGATCATGATAAAATCAGTACAATTAAAATTCAGTCATTTATTAAAACTTGCTAAGACAAATATTAATTTTTTGTTATCATTCTTAATTTAAATTAATTAATAAAAAAATTAATAAAGATTGAAAAAAAATGTAAATGGAAAAATATTACTGAACTATCTTTAAACTCTTACTTAAAAAAAAAACAAAACAAATGATTCAATTTAGTACTAAAACACAATCTCATGATGCAATCTTAAGATAGTTGTAGTCATTCATGAAAAAAAATTAAGTATATAGTACTAGCCTCTCAACAGTTTTAAATATAAATTACAATAATAGACAAAAAATTAAACAAGCAAAATATCCTTTCAATCTATTGCAAGTTTTTTTTCTATACAAAAGAATTAATGGTTTTTGTCTTGGGAATTTTAATACTATAATTATTCTGTCCTTGCTAAAATTCATTTAGTATTTTCATATATCTCAACAATTCATTTCAAAATCACCAATTTAAATATTTAATTCCAATATTTAAAGAAGTTTCAAAACATATTCAAAAATATCTTTTGTTTTTTAAAGTGAGCTTCCACAACATCTCTTTGAATTTAATTTTAAGGGGAAAGGTTTCAACCTTGGTTTGTCTCATCAGCTATCTGTTATCTTAAGGTAGTCTGTTATCAGCTACCAAAATTATTTTTGTTCAAACTTTTTCTTTGTACATCTTCTACATCATTTTTTAACAGTTTCATAGTTTTGTAATCCACTTTCCCAAATAAATTTATTCATTTCTTATTTATAAATGTATCTAACCTTGTGACATAAATCCATCTTTGATAGTTTATTTTCAATGGGTTTGCATATGATCAAAAAAAGGTAAACAAATTTTATTCAGTTGATATAATATTGTTAAGTTCCAGTGCTGATGTAAATGAATTAGAGATTGATATATTCTACAAATATACATTCAACTCAGTTTCCTTTCTGAAATCAAGCAGTATATATATCAATCACTGTTTCACAACAAAACAGGGTCAGTAATTTTCCTTTAAACTATCTTTCTCAATCTTTCTTATGGCTAGGACACATATAAAGCACCTGAAGGGGTTAAAGGTACTAATCAGAATTCCTTTTCCTGAGAATAATGGTATTCACTCTTCAACCAGTTCTTATGGTGAAAAGAGTAAGGTATCACGCGAATTTTGGTTAGGGACCCTAGATATTTGGCCACACATTTAGTTCAAGGAAGAATGCAACAGGTAATCTTTCTCTAGTAAGCCTAGCATAAGGAACTTGGTGTTCTTGAGTATGGCTAACATTTTTAGAGTACAGATGTATTGTGCCATTTAATATGCATGTACATGAATGTGTAAGGATGTAGCATATATTTATGTTAAATAAATGAATAGCAGTCGAACATTTCGTTCAGAGAAATTTAATAATAAATGAGAATAATAAAAGTTAACTCTGCAAACCTGAAAATTATATTGTCATGAAAGATAACAATTCTATTAAAAAAATCATTTGAAGCTCTAGGGTGTAACAATTTTAACATCACCTGAATGACAATTTAAATTAAATTAACAAATAAGCTCAGATATTTTCACCCTAATTTATTCTTTCTTGTTTGCCCTTATTTTTTTTTTTTTGTAATTGATTGGTAATCTTGCATTTACAATACTCAATACTGTTTTGGGGATCATCACCTAAAAAATTTAGAATATTTTTTAGCTGTAGAATAAGTTCATTCTATATAAGATAATACTAATAAAATAGGAAATCGAAGCTATCTTTTAATCACCTACAATTAGTAGCAGTTTCTTAATTGTTTATTTACGAAACATTATTAATTGTGAAAAAAAAGATTTTATAAAAAAATATGTAATTGCTCATAATTATGACACAAAAAATTATATGAGTGAATGATTCGTATATAACACGATATTGATTTCCCCACAATTTTCTAACAATATAATCATGGTCGCCAATTATAGTGAGAACATGATTCGTATAAATAACCAACACGCTATCAAGCCTTCTCACAATAATTTATTTAACACAACAAAACAAACAAACAATACTTACAATGCTTAACAAAATCTACATGAAACAATTTTTAACTTTTGCGCAGTGTAACCACTTGGAACTATGTCACATGAATGAACCAACCCACGGGTCACTCGCCTCTCTTTATATACTGTTAGCTGTCCATCTAGAAAATACTAGAAACATCTATTTGCTTCTATTACAAATATCTCCATTATTTATAAATACAATTAATTCTAAACAATATAAATAATTACTTTAATTACTAAACTAACCTTTATCAATGTCAATTGCCAAATAAAAATTAATTCTTAAGTAAAAATAATAATTCAAACGAACATACAACTTTACTGTTTCTAGTAGAATCTTGTACTCTCTATGAGTTTCTAGCAAGTTTGAAATCTGACCACACATAATAAAGACTGAATTATTTAAATACTATTAACATACAAATGAAGTAATATTTACAAAATATTATTATTAAATATAGAAATCAAATAATATCAACAAAATATTATTATTAAATATAGAAATGAAATATTATTAACAAAATACCATTATTAAATATTATTAACATAACAATTTAACAATGTTTATCACTTTAATTAGTTATAAATTTATTTTGTGGACTTCAATCTATTTGGGGAGTTATAATAATTTTTATAAAAACCTTGTACTACAACAAAAATGAAACAAGTAGACTCTTTTAGAGGTCCATAAATAATATAATGTGAATGTAAGCAATCTTTTGTAGAGCCACAATTGTGAATAGATTATCAAATGATATTAGTGTCTGATAGAAAAATGTTTACAGAAAAAAGAGTAAAGCAGTTTTTAATTAAAAATAGTTTATTCTGTTTTCAAGAATTTCTTTTCTGTCCCAAAAATAAGTATTATATGAAAGTAATAAATTTCACTGATTTTTTTTTTTTTTGCTTATTCTCGGTCATTGTTGATGACATTAAAAAATTGTCTAGAGTGGAAGTCCAGGTAGGGAAGCATGTAATTGCCTCTGCAAACTTTCTGTTGAATTTGCATAGTTTAAATATGAATTTCATATGAAAAATATTTTCTTTTTTTTTCAAATTTTTAATTGGTGGTTATATAAATGTGTTCATAAAGTAGTATTACTGTTTTTTTATGAGTAATACTTATCATAGTGGAAACATAATCAATTGTGCAAGATAATAGAATGGACAGTAAATCTAGGGGTAATACATTTTATGCAGCATACAGTAAGAAAAAATAAAAATGATTAGTAATAACAAATTTAACTATAATAACAGGTAGTCCATTATAGATACTTCATTAAATTTTTCTACAAAATACTAAGCATTATGAAAAATGCTCCAATAAGTTACAGAAAAATCTGTCTTTCAGTAAAAATATTTTTTAGAAAAAAAGTTTTTTTTATGTCGTATCAAATGAAAGAAACAAACACTTCTGAAGTTTGTTTAGTAAAACATAAATATTCTGCTTTAATTACACAAAAATGTATTTTTAAAGATTTAATTGTTTAAAATTGTTAGAAAAATGAAACATACAATTATGAATGCTACAAACAGAGTATAATTAACAGTAAATAAAAAAACATTATTTACAATACATAAACAAAACATTGTAATTTAATCAATAAACATATACTTAAATGCATACTAAACGAGAATTTATTCAAACGATAAAATGATGCAAATCTTTATTAGCTAAATAAAAACTTATTGGAAACGTGTATTATCACATACGTGTATGTATATGATATACATATTTTTCATTAAGTACCCATAAATAACTTTCATTATTATTCGTAAATAATAATGAAATGAGGTAAATTCTAAGAATTAATTTAATACTATTTTTGTTATTTACAATATTAAATATTTATAAAATTACTTAATGTCACTATTTAGGGAGATTCTATATACATTTTAGATTCTGGAAAAATTAGTTTAGTTGAAATGTAATCTGAAATTGATTGCTGAGCATGAATTTTAATTTGTACATAGAAAAAATTCAGGAATTGAAAGACAAATTTAAGAGAGGAGTAACTGTCAAAAGAAAAAACAATAAAAATGTTAAGATTAACTGATAATATTATTCTTTTGGTACAAACCAGGAATGAGTAAGTAATTCTGAATGGTTTCATTGCTAAATTAGAAATTAAATAAAGTAAAACAAAAATTAAGTAATATTACGAAAAGAAAATTCATAAGAAATTATTCACTAAAAGGGGATTGCAGTATACCGGAAGTTGCAGAAATTTGTTATCTAAGTCGTAAAGTTACAAAGGATGGATGAAGTAAAGCAGAGATGAAAAACAGACAGGCACAAGCTAGAAAAGTTTTCATGATGAAAAGAAGTCTGCTAGCATCAAATATGGATCTAAGATAGAAATTCTTGAAGACAATTGTGTGGAGAGTAATGTTTAGAATGGAAAAATGGACAATAGGAAAAACAAAAAGGAAAGGCTTTTAAAATATGATATTACAGGAGGATATTGAATATTATGAAGTATAAGTAGGTTGATAAAGAATGGCATAAAGTCTTAAGACAAATAGGCAAAGAGAGAAATTTTTTATGAAATCTTTAAAAGTGATGAAATAATTTGGTTAGCCATACATTAAAACATAATTATGGCTGTATAACCTGGTTATACAAGTTTATTTAATTTGGTAAGAAAGTGATGTGTAGGCAGAAAAAACTACACATAATCAAAGATTACCTATAATACAAAAAAGTAGCTGAAGTATAAAAATATAGCTGAAAATAAAGGTTGTAATAATTACTCAGAGGTTTTCTTTTTTCTTTTTCTGTTTAGCCTCCGGAACTACCGTATTACTCTGAGGTTTAAACATTAATAAAAACATAACTGAGAATGAAGGTTGTAATACTTATTCTAGGTTTAAAAATTAGTACAACTCAGAAAGGAATGGAAAATAACATATCAAACTGATGACATCAAATACCTGATGACTCAAAAAAAATATTTAGAGCCCATTGAAAACAAATAAAATAAATAGACAAAAACCATAACCAGTCTGTTTTAGAATCAAATGGATTTTTTTAGTGATGGTAGAATAAAATCCTCTTCACAGTTGTAAACAAATTACTGTAAGATTTCAGTAATAAACATTTTTTAAAAACTTTGCACTGTACTTTGTTTAAAATGAATCAGAACTCATGCATATTTAATTAATTATAAAAAAGAAAAACATGAATGCATATCTTTGATGCTGTTTTGAATAAAATCTTTTTAATAGTAAACTCTATGCATGCAAAGGAAAATATTTTAATGTTTCCTTCTTCATATAATTTCCTGAAAAAATATAACTATTTTACCTATACCAAAATGACTAAAAAAATAAAATCACAAACAAACGTTTCTGAAAACAAAAAATAATATCAATGATGTTTATATATATATATATATATATATACTTGTATTCCCCCATCGTGGGCTTTGCCTGCGATATCAATGTGGCTTCAACCA
>JAAAKQ030073010.1:0-12723 GCA_010016005.3 Zanna intricata | reverse complement strand
CTGTTTCTAATTTCAATGTAGCTAAAACAAGGGTAAAAATACAAGCTTGTCACTGTAACCTGTTACAGGTTAACAGCCTGGTACAGGTTATAAAAAATAACCTACACCAAAACTTCTCTTTGTAGAAATTTCTGTTAATTCAGAATCCATTTAATTTTCCATTTAATTCCATTTAATTTTGATGAGATAATTTAATTTGACTAGTTTACATATGAATAGTCTATGAGATCCACAAGCGAACACCAATGAGTTTCAGTTAGAAAAAAAAAGTAAATTGATTTATTAAGAACATATGAAATTCCAAGGGATAAAAATTAAAGCAAACAGAATGTTAAAAAACTTTTACAAGAATATTTAAAAAATTTTCAAACAGGGGTTCATCCTGTCTAATGGAAATAGGTTTTTTGTTATTTAACTGTTGGAAATGTATTAAGGAAAAAATTCATAAGATAAACATCAAAATAAATAAAATTTGAAATTGTAAGAAAAATTTTTCTTCCTTTTACTCAGCATTTTTTTCTAAGTAACAGATTATAACTAGAATTCCAGAGAAGTAGTAAATAATTTAGTTAGTAAATTTATAATTAAAGGAACTTATCATGTAAACTTGTTAAAAAATAATTTTAATCTCTCTTTCTAGGAATTGGTAAAGAGGCAGCAATGGATCTAGCTAGAAGAGGAGCTCGTGTGATTATGGCTTGTAGAAACTTAGAAACAGCCAGCAAAGTAAGAGGTGAGAAAGACAATTTTAGACATTGTCAATACATGTTACGTAAGTATATCACAATACTAATTGTTTTCATTTTACAGATAAAGATACCTGCCTAAAGATAATTTCAGCATTGTTATCACCAAAAGTGACAATTTTTTAATTTAATTGTAACAAATTTGATACATCTTCATATTTGGGTAGTTACTTTTATATGGATTTGAATACTATATCATGGATACCGGTTTTCTTTGGTGGTTGGGTTTCAATTAACTACACTTTTTAGGCGTGGTCAACCTGAGATTGTACAAGACTACACTTCATTCACATTTATACATATCCTCATTCATCCTCTGAAGTAATACCTTACGATATTCCAGAGGCTAAACAGAAAAAAGAGAAAGGATCCAATAAGTGAAGAAACAATTACTTGAAAAAAAAAAATGGAAAAATCATTTTTTTACTTATTTTTTAAAACAATGGCATTTTTTTGCCATAAAAAATTCAGAATAAAATAACATCACGAAAAAGTGGCTTTGCTAAAGAAAACTCTAATAAAGCAACTCTTTGGGAATTTATAGTTTAACCAAATTTATAGACATCATTTTTAAATTTATTGATTGGCTTAGTGAATTTTTTCCACATCAACCTTTGCAAATCATCTCTAGAAACATGATATGAGTCTAGACATCAATAATAACATGGAAATTCTCACATAGCTTATAAAGACCAAAATTTATGTATATGAGCAGTATGAAATTTACAGAGTTAGATGAAAACAATAAATTAAATGAACCAACACAATATAGATTATATACATTATTCTGTTACACATTAAAGGGATTATTTAATCACTTTATGCTGGTGCCATAAAGAAAATACTACTACTAATTCTGCTGTAGAATGTGGTGCATAATTCACTCCTAAAATATTTTCTGGAAGGTATTAATAGATCAATTGGAAGAGATTAATAGATGTTACGTTTTACAAAATCACCATCAAATTGTTCATAATGAGGGAAAACTATGAGAGTAAATCTATGAAAAAAAATTGTTGAGTTGCTACATTAAAATTATTATTATTACTTTTTAATAACAAATTTTCAACACCTTTCTTGTCATTATTTTCTGAAATGAGTCAAATCATGGTGGTGCTTATGTATTCAAAATATTAAAACATAACCAGTTAGAATTATATCTGAAGATTAGGATTTCTGTTGAGACTTTCATAGAGTTAATTGTTAATTTCTTTGCCCTCTCGGTATATTTATCATTTTATTTTTGTCCATATTTCCTCTGAATAAAGATCTAATTTTTTTTTTTAAGAATCAAAGATAATATCCATGTATTCTTAAGAAGAAGAATCATTAGTAATAATATATAAGAATTAATGTATAATCATATATAAGAATATATGTACTTCATGCCATTATTATTACTCTTTACAACTGTGTATAAAATCTGTGAGAATCTTCTAAATTTAAAATTAAAACAATCTTTTACATTCAATCCTTATTTTTCAGTGGATGAATTAAAGAGTATAATAAGCATAAGAATAAAATTTGTTTATTGTTAGTGATGTGTTGAGTTAGTTATATTATTTTTCTTTATGTTATTTATAGATATTCCACACATAATTTGGAATTTATAATTTTTCAAATAATTTTTAATATTGTAGAAATAAAAGTTATTATTCCTCTTCTTTATACTAATAAATATTAGAATAGAATACTATTTATAGTTGGTTAATATTGTTAAATTTTTTTTTAATAATTCTTTAATATACTTTTTTGTTAGGTTACATATAATTTAAGATATACTATATTACATATTTTAAATTATATGACATAATTCTTTTAATTTTACAATATATCATAATAGTTATTTCAACATTTAATTTTGACCAATATGTAATGTATGTAGTATTTTGGCAAATATGTAATATATATTATGCAGTCAGTTAATGATTTAAATATATTGTATAAAACATAAAATTCATTTAGATGATTCAATTCATTTAGAAGTATGGAAAATATTTAGTTTTTTAAAATTAGAACCATAACATAATTTAAAATTATGCAAAAAAAAATCATTAAACTCTTTTTAATCAGTGTATTTTTCAAATAAGGGAAGTTTATATAACTCATTACAAATATAATTTTTAGAAATATCAAAAGAACATCTAATCACATGGTAGTTTTATCATTTTGTGTATATAATTTAACAAAACATTAAATTATTAATGGTAGAATTATTCAGCTTAGTGTATCTGATTGTGACATTCTCATCTTATTAATTGTTTTATAATTTTTTTTTTCATTGTAACCGTTTAGAATCTTTATTTCTCTTTTCTGTAGATAAACCATACAAAATCAAGTAAATTGAACTAGTAATTATTTTTTTTATTCTATAAATTTTAAATTCTTATAAAGTTTGATTATTATCAGTTTTACTCCATTTAATTAACTTAACTGCTAGTGCAGTTTTAGAACCTTTAAATTGAATATTCTTTTGAAGGTTTACACATAATTTATTTAATGTAGACAGTACATTATGTTTTGCATCAAACTCGTTAATTGTTCTTACAATGTCTTGATAAAAACTGTTTAATCCACTAACTGGTTTTGAATATTGTTTATATTTTTTTAGTGTGCTGAATGAGCATGACTGTGATTTAAATTTTAGAAGATCCTGCTTTTCTTTTAAGAGTTTTTGAACATGTGATTTTGAAATCCCAGAATCTACAGCTTTCTTCACATTTTTGTATGCGTATTAAATGTTTGTCATCTTCTAATTTTCCTAACTTTATAGCTTCTTTTTTCATAAAATCGTATACATTATTAACTATTTCGTAAGTTTGACTACAAAGCTTTTAATTCTCTTCATAAACAATGTGTACAATAATATTATCTTAAATCTGTTCAGAGCTTCCACCCATCCTCCACCCAAAATCTGTCCTGAAGAAGTTGAGGATCGAGTAAGAGAAACTTTTTTAAAGAAACCTGGGTAAATGGACTTGTCATGCAAGTTTAGAACTGTGAATACCGCGATCGACAATTGTGGACATTCTACACAGGTGTCTAAAACTTCATGCATACAAAATTCAGTTGGTGCATGCAACTGAACATGACGATAAATCACGCTGTTACAATTTTGCCATGGACATTTTTGATAAAGTGAACAAAGATAATGTGTTTAAGAAAAATAAATATTTTCTGACAAAGCTATATTCCATCTTTCTGGTCATGTTAACAATCATTATTAATGGATTTAGGTAGTGAGAATCCTTATAATGTTTGACAAACACAATGTGATAGCCTGAAAATTAATGTTTGCAAAGTGTTGATATGAAGCGATTGGATCATTGTTTTTTTGCTGGGCCAGTGGTTATTAGTGCTAGTTATCAACACATGTTACAGGAGTATCAATCACAGTATCAGAATATCAACAACCCAAACATTTACTTCCAACAATATGGTGCGTGCACCACCATACTGGAGTTTACATGTTAGGGACTACCTCTACACAAACAATTTCCTCAATGTTGGACTGGCCATAATGTACCTATTCCCTGGCCACCTCGATCTCCTGAAGCAATGGCACTTGATTTTTTTCTTTGAGGATTTGTCAAAGACAGGGTGTATGCAACAAAGGTTGTTAACATCAATGAACAAAAATAACAATCCTAGGTGCATTCAGTGGAATAACTCCAGATATTCTTCATAATATGTGGCATGAATTGAATATTGTTTAGGTATTTTACACATCACAAAAGATGCTCATTTGGAACTTGTGTGAAATTAATAAGAGTTGTAAACAAAGCTATTTGAAATGTTCTGTTCAACAATAAAACATGCATGTAAGTTATTAAACATTATGTTATGTAAGTTATAAAACATGCATGCAGCATTGCTGTGCTATTTTTAACAACAAAAATGCACTGAATAATTTATGATCACTATATTCAATGAAAAAAACCATTATCAATTTTTTAAACTGTCAATAAATTTAGATTTAATACAAAGAAAAATAGTAGAGAATACTGATCATACCCATTAAACTACTTTATAAAGTTTATAATTGAATAACTTACAAATGTAAATATATCTGTGTGTTCAGAAATATATATGTTTTGATAATTAAACAGACTAGACTAGATTTTAAGAAAATAAAAACCATGTGATAGATAGTTCAACAAAATAAATGAGAAGTAGAAGATAAACTCTTGATACACAAATAATAAACCTTTAATTACTGTTCAAATATGAATTGTTTAAGTATTTTTAAAATTCCTCTTCTGAAGAATATATTTTCCTTGTTTATTTAGCATGATTTCATATTAGAAATTTATTGAAAGTATTTTATATTTGGAATGGAAATAATATTAGTGGTAATATTAATTTAAATAGAACAAATATTTGTTATTCAAATGCTTGTTATCTAAGCAAAATTAAAAAAAAAAATGCTTTTGCTTCAAAGGCAATACAGATTACTATGCACATTAAATGATGTTCACTTATTTCCTAAGGAACTTGAATCTTTGGATTTGTTGATAGAGAAATTTTTTTTAGCACTTTAGGGTAGTAAGCTTATCATTTTGTTATAATTTATATCATTGTAAAAATAAAGTGATGTAATTTCTCATTTTGAATATTGTATAAATATTGAAAAATGTAACATAACACCAATACAATTTATTACTATGAAGTAATAAAAGAAAAAACAGAATTATATAAACACAACTCTATCTGCAGTTAAAGAAGTAATGCTAACCAAAATTCTGGGTGATCTCATTGAGATAAATTGCATAAATAAATATAAAAACTAAACCACAAAGGAGTAAATAATTAGTTTAATATGGTTTATATATTTAATTATTATAAGTTAAGTTATAATTAAGTTAGAGATAACTTAACTAGTGTAATATATTCATCTAGGTAGTAAATTAGAATGAATTCAGTATATTATACAAAAATTTTCAGTTTGTTTAAATAAAGAAAGGAAAACTAACATGAAAAATTCATTGACAAAATTCATTAATATCTTTAAAATTAGTTTACACTATAAGAAATATTTATTTATAATGATTAATAATAATTTACTATACTGCAATAATTTCTTGTTTTTTCAGCACAAATAATTGAAGAAACAAAAAATAAGAATGTTATATTAATGAAGCTTGATTTAAGTTCATTAGCATCAGTCAGAAATTTTGCACAAGAAGTTAATAAAGCAGAGCCTCGCTTAGATGTACTTATACACAATGCTGGAATGGCCAATACATTCTCAAAAAATATAACTTCTGATGGCCTTGAAGTAACTATGGCTACAAACCAATTTGGCCCATTTTTGTTAACTCACTTACTGATAGGTAAGTGAATAGCAAAATTTTATATTATGGTTTTTGTAGAATAAAATATATAAATATAATATTTTTTTCAAAGAAATTGTATGATCATAAATAAATAAGTTTATTTTTCTCAATTAAACATTTTCTTTAATAAGAAGAAAGGGGTTTACAAAATAAACATATAAAAAGGTAAAATTTTCATCAAAACTTTTAAAAATAAAACAATACTTTTTGTACTACTGTCATCTGAGATTTGAATTGTTTTTAAGAAGTCAGTCCTTTGGATTATCTATAACTAAACTTTGTATGCATATCAAAGAGAACACCACAAAAATTAATCAAAATCTCTTTCAAAATATTTAGCGTATTTCAATGAAAACAATTACAAAAAAAAAAAAAAAAAAAAATAGAAATAATTATTTATTATTTTTTTATGTTTCTAATGAATTTTTGAAGCATTTAAAGTTTTACATTCAAATGTAAAATTTTTTATGTTTTTGATAAATTTTCTGAAGGAGTATAAAAATTTTAAGCAACATTTAACAATTTTGAATCAGTAATTATTACTCTAATTAATTTATTCAATTTTTTTGAATATTAACCTATAAAGAACAAATATGTGCACAAGTAAATTTTTTATTCATTCCTAATGTTGCTAGAACAGTAAATAATAATTACTTAAGACAAAATGAAACATTCTGCCTAAATAGTCAAGTATTTTAATAGTGTTTTAAGTGTGTTTTAATAATGAGGATCAAAAATTACGTAGGAAAAAAAAATTAATTGGTTCAATGTTTCAAGTAATCAGTATCCAGCAAAGTTAAAATGAAGGAGAATATTATTAGAAAAGGAAATGTTAACAAATATTTAAAATAAATTATGAATAATAAAATATTAAACTACAGAAAAAATTATAAAATAAATTTCTTACTTTTATATATGGTTACGACTTACATTTGGGATATATCCTGTCCCAAAATTTGTTTTCTCCAGTTTATCTTAACTTGTTCATTTTTATCAACCCATTTATTTTTCACAATTTTTCTGAAAACCACATTTGAAAATCCTGTATTTTTAAAATTTGATCTCTATTTCTTATTTCCATGTTTCACTATAGTAAAACACTATCTTTAAATATTTTATAGAATTTCCTTTTTCAAAAGTTTTGTTTGGTATGAACAGATTTCTTTTCTTTTATTTACTTACTTTACAATTTTGGAATGCATTTCCACATATTATTTTTTAACAAGGAAGTGAAACATAAAAATGAAATAATGTATAGATACAGAAAAATTAAATGAAACAAAAAGAGGCTAATGAAGCAATTACAGTTAAACAATGAATGAGTGAATTACCAAACAAACCAATGTAATAATACATTAACTAAAACAGTTATTATTAAAAAAAAAAGTTATTGTTAAAAAAGTTATTGTAACTAAAACCAACCAATAAAATATTTAAATTCAACAATAAACATTAGACATTTTAAATATAATACACACATTTTTATATCTCTTTAATGATCTCATCAATGATAATTTTATTTCATCTTTATTATTTTATTCACATTTTATCCTTGAACTGTTACTTCAGTTTTTCTTTAAATTGATTGTATCTACCTATACACAGTTAAGATTATTTAAGAAGGAACAAAGAATCATGAATTAGAATTAGGTACTTGAATAGGAACTTACTTTAGAAGTAATTAATAGAAAATAATAATTTAGAAAAGAACAGAAAAAACAAGAGAGCTTTACATGTTTCAGAGTCTTAAAGTGTAAAAAATCCTTTTCCCTATATCCAACAGCTGACAACATAAAAATCATTCTTGATTTCCATCTAATCCTGGGTAAAATATTATCCTGCACATTCCCAACTGCTTTATCAGTATAGGCTTGGTCAAATTTCCAAGCTGAGATCATTCTCAACATGATTCATTTAAAGAAATCATTATGATTTGAATAAAACTGCAGATCTGTACAGTTCACTAAAGAGGTGTGGAAAGATGTCATATTTATCTACGGTTTTTTGTTAATATGTTAAATATAATAATATAATTGGAATTTGAACAGATAATCAAACAAAATATGTTATGAAAGAATGAGTGAAGAAGGGAATTTTATAAAGATACTTTCAATAAATACTGAAACATGCAAAAAGTAAACAGTTTGTTGCATGAAAATGAGATCCATTTTGATTTGAGTTTTAAGTGATAACTAAATTTGTTTTATCTCTTGAAATAAAAATCACATTTTAAATTGAAATAATTACAAACTCAAAGAAATATTTACAATTTAAGAAAGATATTTTTTTTTGTCTTCAGTCATTTGACTGGTTTGATGCAGCTCTCCTAAATTCCCTATCTAGTGGCAGTCATTCCATTTCGGTATACCTCCTACATCCTACGTATATCCCTAACAATTTGTTTTACATATTCCAACTGTAGCCTGCCTGCACAATTTCTCCTATTTACCTGCCCCTCCAATATCAAAGCGACTATTCCAGGATGCCTTAATATGTGGCCTACAAGTCAGTCTCTTCTTTTAACTATATTTTTCCAAATGCTTCTTTTTTTATTGATTTGTCGCAACACCTCTTCATTTGTCACTTTAAAGAAAGATATTAGCAATACCATAAAAAATGTTGCAGTTGTCTTGATTTAAGATATGATATTTGTCTCTCACATACAAAACTTGAATAACTTACTTTTTCAGATTTTATAGGAAATACAGCAAAAATTATTATGTAAGTCTTAAGTTAAAATTTTTCCAGCATTAAGTAAATTTTTTTTTCCAGACCTGCTTAAAAGATCAGCTCCAAGCCGTGTAGTAGTAGTTGCATCAGAATTATATAGATTTGCTAGTATCAATTTGGATAATCCAAATCCAGTAAATACATTACCTGCTTACTTGTATTATGTATCAAAATATGCAAACATATTATTTACTTTAGAACTAGCAAAAAAATTACAAGGAACTGGTAAGTTTACAAGTACTTCAATTTATAGTTAATTTAAGTATTTTCTTTATATATATATATATACACAAGTATTTTCTTTATATATATATACTTTTTTATTTGTTTTTTCTACTTATATATAAAAAGCTTTTTGAATATTCATATAACTCGGTAACATTTTGACCACTTTGCTTATAAAATTTAGTATTATATAAAATATAAACCACCAAGTAAGTAATTAAATAAGGTAAACTTACCTTATTAATTTCCAATAACTGATTTTTGTGATAACCTGCATCTTCAGTTGGTATTAGATTTTTTTTTACGTTAAACTTATTATCTTTTTTAATAATCTGTAAATTTTGTTTGGGAAATTGTAATATTTTAGATAGTCAAATTTCTAAATAATTTTGTACATACATGTACTTGTGCTGTCCATTAATGGCCAGTACTTATATAAGTACTTATATATAACTTATATAAGTACTACGTTTTGACGGTTTGTATTTTATACATTATTAGATATATATTATATGAATGATGACACAGTTTATGTGATATATACATCATATGTTATAGTAGTGTTGTGGTATATGTCATTTCTATATCATACTGGCATTATTTTGTATATTACTTTGATATCACCCTACAATACACTAATCTTTTATATTGTAGTAATAGCATTTCTGTGTTTAGAAGTTTCTGGGTTTGAATCACTGACAAATGTGGAATCTTTTACTTGGTACAAAATTCATTATTCATCTAAACATAAAAAATATAATTACAATAAGTGGGTATCTACCATTTTAATACAGGATAAATTACGAAAAGAAAATTTAATTTCTTTATATTATTCTCTTCAGAGTAGTATGTGCTATCCATATTGGTCAAAGATGATGAAACTGATTTAGACATTTTCATCAGTCTTTGAAAAGACTGGCTCTTTAATGCACATGTTTTTTTTTCTCTTCTTAGCTCTCACAAAAATTTTATACAATTTAAAAAAAGTGAACGTGACAGGCAATCATTGCTTTAAATTCTTGTATGTAGATTATTAATTAATTCACTACATAAGCTTTAAAGCTTGTGAGTGAGAAAGTATGGAATGAACATTTTATTTATGTTTCAAATGTTATGTTATGTTTGAAAAAATCTGTGACTAAATGGGATTCAAATCCTGAATCTTCAGTATGAAGCCTACAATTTCACCAAGGAGATCAGCATTTCTTTTAACACTTGAAAACACTCTGGAAATTTCTTAGCCTTGACAAAATAATGTAAGATTGATCTGCTATTTGATTTTTTAACTAGACATGATTTGGACCACTGTATTGCATGAAAAGCAGTCTGGCAAATTCACTACTTTGGAAGAAGTACCTAAGTTAGCATATTAAAAGAATTATTACATGATTCATATATAAGAAAATAAATCAGTATTTGATAAGAAAAATATAACTAATGCTACACATCCATTCCTGAAACTTAATAGATCTTTTATTTTCATCCTTGTATACATTTATATAAATTTTATTTAAAATGTTATTTTCTGCAGGTGTTACAGCTAACTGTTTACATCCAGGAATGATTGATTCAGGAATCTGGCGTAATGTACCTTTCCCACTTAATCTACCACTTAAACTGATTGTTAAAGGATTCTTTAAGGTAAAATTCTATCTTATTAATAAAAGAAAATATTTTAAGCAAATTTCAAGACTTTTATCTGTATTAAAGTATCAAAGAACTTTTTTAAAAAATAACTAGGCAAGAAATATTAATGCCAAGGAAAGATATTTGTGTAATGAGTATAATTGTCATGAGAAAATAGTTACTTCAAGAAAATAATATTTGTCTGAATTAAATTAATCAAATACTATTTTCTTAATTAAGTAGGTAGTGTTTGACTAAACGAATAACAAAAAAACAGTTCCTGCTTATCATTTTATTGGTTATGTTGGTTAATATAATAATATTTATATATTTTTCCCTCCCATTTCATAGAAGTAAAGCAGTTGTGGATTCAAAGTACCGGTATCTCAATAGTAATCACAAACTTTTAGTTAAACCAAATTTGATTAAAAAATTCATTAATGTATGTTAATAATAACAAATTAGAAACAGATTTAAAATGATTTTTTTTTAGAAAATGATTTATTAAAAATATATTAAAAGAATTTTTACTCTCAAAATCACTGTTTTTATATATATATTACTTTTTCATTATATATATATATAATCAAATCAACAAATGCACTATTCATTCCTGTTAAATGTCAAGAACAGATACCAATATAACCAACCAAATACTGTATAAAATAATTAGCAGAAGCTATATGCATACAATGATAATAGTAAAATATTATCTACTTAGGCAAATAGAAATTCTGTAAAAGAAGAAACTGGAATACTGTTTGTCTAGGCTCTCTCTGATTTAATATAGACAAATACTACTTGCCTGAAATAACTACTCACACTTATTAGATATCATATGATAAAATATTGGTTGAATTAATACTTGAATTTTTAATATGATTTTGAAAGACTGATTAGATTCTTTAAAACTAAAATATTTTTATCTCAAAAATTTCAATATGACTATGCATTTAAGTATCTAATTATAAAAAAATGAAAGCCAAATAATTACAATAAGGCAGCTATAGAAAAGATTGAATGAAAACTTGATTTTAAAATTTAAGAGAACTTGATTAAGCAAGATAAGAGAAAAGAAAATTGTAAAGAAAGTTGAGCAAAGATACTAGAAATAGATCTAAAAAATAATCACATTTCACATAGATTACTAAAAGAAAAGGAACAAGAAAATGTAATAACTAAGATTTATTAGTAATAATTGTTACAAAAGTGAGGTCAATATATTTCCCCGTCTTGAGGAAAGAACAATGTGCAGAAAAAAAACACAGATCAAAATTATGATTTTATCAATCTCATATATTTCTTATGAAAAGAAAAGCTTGAATCATACAAATTCCATTCTGATTTATTCTTAAATAAAACCTTGTAACTATCTATAAGATGTAAATGCTATAACATATCTGTACAAGAAATTATTAACATAATAAAAAAAACACTGTAAAACAGTGCACCATTAGAATACCTTACTGAAATCATAATTCCAGTGAAAATGAATAAAACTAATAAAACAATAAATACGCGTACTACATTCAAACATATAGAATTTATATAAATCAATGGGTTTACCCATTTCTAGCCTCTGAACTGCAATATTTAAAAAAAGTTTCAATCCCAATAAAGTAAATAATAATAAAAAAAACATGCAGAAAAAAGTTATGCTAGCACCACTTTTCTAATGATGTCATTCTCCTATAGAAAGATAACAAAACATATTGTAAATACCGTCATGCGACATGACGTCATGAGACATTTTTGAACTTTGAAGTGCTGTAATGCACTCACTGAAAAACTTACACTGGGAGCTTAAATGTTGAGTCTTGAGGGTTAGAATGCAATACTGGTTTTAAAGTTTGATTTTGTAATATCTGTTATTGAAATAGTAGTAATAATTTATTGTCTCAAGACACCCCCTGGGTGGGGTGACTTGAGACACATACTATATTCATACTAAAATCTCATTTTAACAGCACTGGGAGTGACTTAAGACACTGGGAATGTTTTAAAAAATGATTGAATAGTTTATTTACATACTTTTAATACATTAATACATAACGAAATAA
>JAAAKQ030072999.1:0-15365 GCA_010016005.3 Zanna intricata | reverse complement strand
AAACACTAAGTCCGAGAAGACGTCACGTTCAAATCTCGCCACGCATCGTAGATGCACGCACCCAATTAGTTTTTTTAGGTCAATGCAGAAATACATGATGATTTTAGTGTTTACTTTAAAATGTTACAATATAAACAGGTAAAAATTTATTATTTTTCAGTAGTAGTTTTGCTGTCGGTAATTCAAAGTTAATTTATTAAGAAAAAAAAACATGTAGCTTAGTTTTATTTATTCATAAAATATGTATAGGCCTGTAAAAATCAGTATGGAAAAAGATAACATTCGCAAGAAGTGCAAAAGGCAAGAAACGTAACGATGATGAAAATACCATTCACTTAAATTGGGGTTTCTTACGTTAATAAACCTATGGACTAATTTTTGTGGTTCGAAAGCCTCTACTACTGGATCAATTTCATTGAAACTTAAACATGCTGTAGTAGTGTATATCTGAAGTTATGCATGTGAAAATTTGATGAAGATTGGTAGAGTCGTTCTTAATTTACGATCGATTTAAGATAAAAAAAAACTTTGAGCGGGGTTAAGTTAGAAGCGTGATTCGTTATCATACTTTTTCCCTCCTCCCGTGGGTCGGACCTACAATTAAGTATTGCTCAACCCAGGGGAGTAATCTCTGCCTCTAAAGGGGCCTCACCGCCTACCTGCACAGCAGCTCAGCCCCACCTGGTCTGGATCTTAATATGCCATTTGTCTCTAACCCGGAGACTGAGAGGTCGGTTCCAGCTATGCAGTTTCCAAAATCGACCCCGAAGGCCGGGTCTCGGTCTTTTATCTTTTTAATAAACCCCACTGCCCATTCAAATGGGAAACGTCCATATGAATATGATCGCCCTCCCCCCCACCGGTCCCGGTTCGGGACTTTTATCTCTTTTTTTTTCGTTACCATACTGCAAATAGAAACGTTTACGTTTCTTTCTTTATATGCGATATATCTACTGTTGGTAATATTTAAATCAATTTTTTTTTTAATATTATAACTAAATTAAATTACCAAAAAGTTAATTCTTCTTGCGCAATTAAGCACAAAATACTCTGAAATTAAAAATCTACGAATTAAATACAAATATACAATTAATAATAAATAAATCTCTGTGAGCAACGAATTTCAAAATTACAAAAGTAAATCTATTAATATAACGGTATAATATAATACAAATATCCTTTCACAGTAAACGGTAATCATTAACGTACACATGAGAAAAAAAGTTAAACATTTTAAAGGAATGAATTTATCCTAAATCAATCGATTAAAGAAAAAAAGTAAAATAAAAAAACAAACTAGTTTTAAAAACTAATACACAGTTACATCTATTAAAAACATACGGCAAAGGCATTTTTTTATTTACCTTATTACAAATATTATGCTATTTTATCAATAAAAAAAAGTTACTACTAAATTAAAATACGAGTATAATTATTTAACTGACATTTAACTGTAAAGTGGTTTGTTATATTAACTTTTATATATATATATCTAGGAAATAATCTAATAATTTATATTTATATAAACAAAATACGATATAAATTAAAACAAGTTCCACAGTAATATAAAAAAATACCAAGCGAAAACTCGTATAATTGACATCACATGCTCATCTATATTTGTACAAATCTTATAAACAATAACTGGTAATATGAGACTTCGCGTACGGGATCTTGTATCTAGTCACCACTACAATAAAAAAATTGGCATTTTGCGCCCACTTCATCTTCTCCACTACGAATTTATAAAAAAAAAAACCAGCTGATTAAACTGTTATAAAAATACCTAAGTAATTAATAATTAGAAGCAATGCATTTATTTTTAATAATATTGCTACATAAAAATTATGTTATTAACTATTTGCAATTATTATTTGGCTTTAGAAATTAGCTTAACAATTCTTTCCAAATTCCTTTATATTTTAAGGAATTGGGAATTTAAGAAATTATTTTACGGTTTAGAGCAATGTAATTTTACAGTATGCCATATTTCCAAAGCGACAGGGGTCTTAATTCCTACTGTGATAGTAAAAAATCTCATGTGAACACCACATGACTTCCTTTGTACGCCTATTAAATTACATATACGCATTAAAAAAAAAAAAAAAGAGAAGTAGGTAAAATTTTATTTTATCAGTAATAACTTCTTGTATTTTATATTAAGGAATAATTATTTATTGTAATTTTTTTGTTACAATTACAGGTTAATAATTATTAATAAACCAATATATTTAAATTTAAAAAAAAAATTGAGAAAAGAATGGTTTGAATCGATGTACCTTCTTGCAAGATCTGAATTTTCATTAAGATTTTATTTCGCTATAAATCTGGAACTAATGAAAAAGTACCACCTTAAGATACATTGTTGAAAATCTCACAATGAGGACTTATTACTCTCTCTTTATCTGTTTAGCCTCGGGAACTACCGTAAGGTATTACTTCAGAGGATGAATGAATGAGGATGATGTGTATGAATGCGAATGAAGTGTAGTTTTATACAGTCTCAGGTTGACCACTCCTGAGAAGTGTGTTTAATTGGAAACCCAACCACCAAAGAACACCGGTATCCACGATCTAGTATTCAAATCCGTATAACAATTTTTATCTTTATCTATCAGAGGACTTATTACTGCAATAAAGAAAAAATCCAAAATCCAATGTTTTTTTTTTAATTTTTGCCTTATTGGATACTTTTGGTCCAGTCGATTGCAATAAAAAGGAGAGATGCAAAACTAGAAGTTACAACAGTCCTAAATCCAAAATTTCAACATCCTACGGATAATCGTTTTTGAGTTATGCGAGATACATACGTACGTACAGACGTCACGCCAAAACTTGGAAAAATGGATTCAGGGATGGTCAAAATGCATATTTCCGATGAAATCTTAAGGGTCACAATATTTCCTTTACTTCGTTTAAGGGTGTAAAAATAAATATTCTTATACGCCGTATTACTCAGGACAAAGGTGATATCCTGCAAAATTTGACCCCTACCGGGTCCCCTTTCGTTGTTATATATTGAAGCCACATGGTTGTTATATTGAAGCCACATGAACTTACATAAATAAGAAGTTTAGCACAGATCTCGATGTGCCACACTCCTTGCGATTCCGTTTTTCGCTGTTGCCTATAAACTTTCCACTTTATTGTATGAGTCCCGGTAAATGGATCTCGAAAGTTAACTGGGTGATTACAGTTTGATGTTAAAATTGTAACCGTGCAAGGTTAGTTATACCAATCGTAACTCCGCCAACAATCAGAAATTATGTTCGTTCCAGGTCTAATAGCACAACGTGGCCTTTCGTACGAACGGCGACCGCAAAAACGAAACATTCTTTTGTTTCTCTACAAACGCCCACAAATATCTACCGCTGAGGGTAAACCATCTCCCAGATTGTATTTTCCCATAGAAATAAAGAGATCGTTTACATTCACGTTTAGACAATTTCCACAAATCCTTACAGAGCAACATGTCCGAACACTCTTCCCTTACAATACTATTTTCAGTCAGTTACAGAGGCACTACCCAACTTCTTGTTACAAAACTTGGTATATCCTTACTCTTATCTATAGGAAATAAATAACCTCAAATTTCAAACTGGTGGACAGCAGCCACACATCGCTTTTTAAACAAGCAGAACTGCAAAACTTGTCTTTCCACAACAATTTAGATTCTCTATCGCTTAACGAAAGATAACGTGATCAACAAAAATTTGGATTATAATAATCTAGCTATAATCCATATAGAATTGTATAAGAAAGAGCTACTATCGAATATGGATTATGCTAGACTTTCGTCTAGCATTACTGATAAATAATGCGGGAGATCTACAAAACCCATTTTAAAATAAATGCTTAATGACTGCAAAACTGTTCTCTTGAATACTACTTCCCTCGAATGTTTAAAAGCATTAGATACATAAGCAGCATAATTAGATTATGTAAATACCTATGTTGTTAGAATATACTTTTGCTTTCCGATGTCAGAAATAGGAATAACTAACTTTTGTTAGTTATTCCTAGCTACACCCGAGTCCAATACTCCGCGAAGAGTTTGCTCACACAATAGGAAAATAAACATGATAAACAGTACAGCAGCATTATAGAAATGTTAAACTTTATTCAAATCAGGTTCGAAGTCTACGATGAGAATAATAAATCAAATAGAAGGTCAACAGCTTTTATTTTTTCAATTGATTCAATTAATAGATTTATAGAAAAAAAAAATTATTTCGGCGTAATATATCTGCAGTGAAATTTTTATTCTTATATATATATCTATATATATATATATATATATATATATATATAATGTGTACGCGCGAGCTTAGATAGAGAGAGGGGTGTGCGTGAGAGAAAGAGGGAGGTAATGTTGATAACAAAAACAATAAACGAACCACCGAAAAGTTTCCAGTTCATTAGAATATAAAATAAATATAAATACACAGGAAAACCAAACAAAGTACAGTAAACATGCCTTAGATAAAAAAAAAAAAAATAATAAAAACAAAGAAAAAAAAAGAATATTAAAAAATAAAAATCTAACTGTTAACAAATGGAAAGGTACCACGATGGACAATGACCAGGCAAAGACAAGTCGATTAAACCATGACAACTATGTATTCCCATGAAATGTGACTGCTGTATTGCTATGTAAGAACTTCTCTCACTGATATTTTTTCCTTCACTCTAACACTTCTACTCTACTTTAAAGAATCATTCGCTTGCTCTTATTCCAACTTCCAACAGAACTACCATTCTCTCTCTCACGCTCTCTCTCTGTCTTTGTGAACTTCTTACTCATGTATGTGCATCGTATGTTTTAAGAGAAGCCGAAAGTACAAACGATATGTTAAGAATCCTAAACTCGTACAGTTGCTGTTATTCGGCATTAAAAAAAAAACAAAAAAAAAAAAAACACAAGACAAACCTAAAAGCAACATGAGGAAAAAAGTTAAAATAAAACGTTTATATATTATAAACGTTTATTATATTTGTTCGAGTATCCAAATAATCAAACATTTTCATACTTATACAATTAAAAAAGTAAATAAAAAATACATAGGTGGAACAAAAAAAAAAAATTTAGGAACATAAGGACCACAATTTACAGCCTACATACATATTGAGTAAGAAAAAGAATCTAAGTATATAACAAGGCGTTGATTCTCAAGGATAAATTAATTTGATATATTGCTAACATATATATAACTGAAATTAAATGCCACAAAAAATAATTAATTGACCTGAAATTAAGAAGAATTAATCTGTAGTTTTGTGGGATTATATACTACACAAAAATAAAACCTGTAAAACTTTTTCATCAACGATGATTTCTTATTCATTATACTGGGTAATTAAAAAATGACTTTACAACTTTATAAAGCATACAAAAAGTTATTAAGATAATATATAGGCATGGTTGAAAGCTCATTTCGTAGAAGAAGAAAAACCACATCAATTTTGTCACCCAGCATTGCTTTGGTTCGATATGGCTTTCATTTGTAATGCGACATATATCCTGGATTCGATTTCATACCAGAATGTAGCCAGCAAGTCGGGCGTTACTTCTGTAGCCGCGACGCTAATTTGAAGTCGTCTTAGCTCAAGATCAGTAGCCAAAGACGGTACATAAATCCGATCTGTAATGAAAGCTCGCAAGAAAAGAAGTGATTGGATCTTTATGATCAATCCACCGATCTGGGAATCGACTGGTGATACTGAAGTGACGTCCATCTTGGTTATCACGGTCTGAGGAATTAAACAAAAATTTCAGGACCGCCAGGAAAAATGACACCATTTACACGGTCGCCTCCTGGAAGAATAACATGCCGTAAAATCTTTGTTTGCTTAGAGTACAAAAAAATTAACTTTAGGACTATCTCACGAATGAGCTGCAAAATATCATGAGGGTTTTCGCTATCCTATATTTAGCAGTTATGGGTGTTAACCTTGCCGCTGAAGTGAAACGCTGACTAATCACAAAAATGACATCTACAAATGTAACATTGTCTGCAATACGATGCATCATTTCCTCAGAAAGCTGTAACTTTGTCGTCATCTGTAATTGTTTGTACAGCTTCAAGTAGTTATCTGTAGTTTGTACGGCTTCAAGTGCAGTCGTTTACGTATTACGCGCCAAACAGTTTTTATGGAATGCCATTCTTGGACCGAAGTCCAATTGATTTGTTCCGATTACATGCAAAAAAAACCTTCCGAGTTGTTCACTGAAGTTTCAGGAACGCGCGGGATCCTGGTGATTCTGTATGTTTACAAGAACAACTCACCGAAAGATTGCTGCCAAGAGTAAATTGTACACCTATTAGAAGACTCCCTACCGTACTTACAAAAAATTACGCTGAACTACAGTTCCTAATTCCAAATTGTCAAACCAAAATATATAGTGAGCATGTTTCGTACCAGTATATGTATCCATTTTTAACAACTGGTGGCCGAATTCGGGACTGATGAACTAGGCAGTCAAAACTTGATGCGTTTCGCTATGAAATCAGGTCCATCTACTGAATTTATAAATTAAGAAATTCTAATATGCTTTTAAATTTGTGAAGTTCTTTTTTGAATCACCCAGTACAACATCAATTAATTAATATAAATTTAAAAAATAAGTTTAAAAAAAATTACTTTTTAAATACTAATATTACAAAATTAAATGTTTCCTTCAAAAAATAATTTTTCTAGGTAATTATAACAAAAAATCAAGAGAAATCTTGAAATTCATCAGGCAGAAAATATTTTGCATCAATATTCATCATTTTACTTAATACACAAAAATCACTTAAGATTCAATTTTTTATTATGACCTAGTTAACTGATATTTTTTCTCCTCGTAACAAAAAACAAGCACTGATGCGGACACCATATGACTTCATTGTATGCCTATAAAATTACATATATTTATATTTTTTACTACTTTTTTTTAATTGAATTATTACTTATTGTAAAATTAATTCAATCATAGTTAATAATTATTAATAAACCAATATATTTAAATTTTAAAAAAAGTTAAAAAAAAAAGGAAAAAGAAGAAAGTACTATTCGAACCGATGTGCCTTTTCCCTCGTAAGATCCAAATATTTCATTAATTAAAATTTTATTAACCTATAACTCTGGAACCAATGAAAATAAGAAATACAATTATATGATTTAAAAGCTCTCAATAAGGATTTTTGTTACTGCACTTAACAAAAAGTCCAAAATCATAATTTTTGGGGGTTTTCGGCTTTTCTTTTTTGAACACTTTTGGTTCAGTCGATTACAATCAACAACGAATGCTGCTCAATGGGAATAAACACATATCAACCAATCGATGATTATACTAGACAAAAAAAAAAGATAAGCGATATAGAATGAAAATTAGGGAACTGTAAGGTTAAAAAAAAAATTATTTTTCAAAGGATTCTTAAGGTATCTTAATGAATTTCAAAGATCTTCAAGAATAATAATTTTACTACGAATGGAAGTTTATATAGGGAACAGAAGAATTGCTACGGTTCATCAATGAATAAGACTAACGGGAACACCAAATCATTAAATAAATCACTTTATTACTCTAATTTTAATACCATAAAAATAACACACACATACACACCTTCCACTAAGATATCATTAACCTTATTTATTCACCTTATGTTAAATTAAAACAGTACTGAATAAACAACTGATGCGTAAAAAAAAAAAAATGATTATGTACTACTGCAAACAGGTCCGTGAGCATATGCAAAACAGCAGGTGTTGTGCATTCGCTAAAACAATTACATTAATGAAGTAATCTAGTTGAGTAGACGAACAATTTATTATTATTTATTTTTAACCCAACATTGCGATAACTAGACCGATCTATTACATCGTACTTTTCTTATAGGTTACTTCGTCGTTTAGAAATTCCTGAAATCAAAAATATTAGATGTAACCTTGAATAAAAAATTGTTGTACACAAATATACTTCATGTAAAACAATCTAACGTGTTTTTTTTCTGCTTAGCAAAGGATTAATAAACAATAATTTTAAAATATTATATTATCTTTCATATTAATAATAAATAATGATTTTAAAAATAATTATTATTTTTTAATGTTAACTTTTAAAATACACAAAACATAAAAAAAAAATATTTAAAAAAATTTATTGAAAAAAAAAAGCAACGAGAGAATGAAGTTTTAGTAATTTTTTACTACTTAAAACAATCGACTTACATTTTTTCTTCTAAATTAGATCTTAGAAGACCAAGGATGATCTTTTAATTACAATCTCTAAAAAAAAAAATTGTTTTTAATAAGTTTTTATAATTTCAACTTACCGTTTTATAATAAAAGGGAATCAACTTCATGATTATTTAATAATAAATTTTTAATTAGAAAACTTAGGATAAAATATCTGCAATATATATAAAAATAAATATAAATACTGCAATAATTCGAAATATTCGTTTTAACAAAAAGACAGGATTTAAATCACGCTACGAACTAAATTCTAAATAAAAAAACGTTTTATCAACTTTAAAAACTTTATTACGTATCAAAGTAATGAAAGAAGAAAAAACAAAAGAAAAAAGGTACACGTTAAAAAAAATAAAAGTTGAATTAAAAATAAGTAGGGCAAATTAAGCAAAAAGGATTTAAATTTACTACCAGTTTACATACAAAATAAATTAAAAAGATTACAGTAATTAATTAAAAAACCCTTTAATAGAACGTAAGACGATCAAAATAATTTAATCTAGTACGCAGTAGTCTAGTCTGCTATTATATACAACAAAAAGCAATAACGAACAACTTATATTTGCTATAAAATTATATGAACTGCAATTCTTAATTGCATTGCAATGCTTTTGTTGGATGTAAAAAAAAAAAACAAAATTGTTCTTGTTTTACAGCAAAGCCAATTTCATAAAAAACTTTTTCGAAGAATTATATAGAATAATACGTCGTATTTTGAAAAATTATACATATTCCATACTAAATTAAAACTGTAACTTTCCTAATTTTAATTAAAAATACATTTATGCACAACCAAAATTATATACTAATGGAATAATTCTGAATAATTAAAAGCTTCGAAATTTCTGATCCGCAATCTGATACGGCTTATTACTTTGAAATTCACAGTCTTTCCGTGAAAGTTTTTAATAGCTTACATAAATGTGAAATTTACTCTTACTTGTATTTTCATGTACTCCACGTTTTCGGGAATCTGTGGAAATAATTATTTCTTTAAATCAATAAATTTTATTTATAAAATTATTTCCTTTTTTAAGAAACTACAAACTAATCTCTTAATTACTGCAGGTAATGAGAAATGATTTAAAAAATACTAAGCCTGATCGGCATTCGAACCCAGAATCTACCAGATAAAAGGCAGAGAGAATTCTACCACTCCGCAACGAAGATCATTATTTATAAAAACACTTCAAGCTCATACATACTGTTATTTAATACGAGATAAAAATTACGTAATAGTTATACGGATCAGAATACTATAATTTTATTACTTCGCAACATAATAATCAAACCATCATCGACGATACAAATTAAACAATTATAATTATTTTACATTATTATTAATAATAAATCCAATGCAATCAAATTTATAATTACAATATTATTACTTAATGTTCCTTACAGTTCCAAACAGTTCATAACATAATAATTTTTTTTTTTTAAATAACAAATGTTGACAATATTAAACCATAACTTGTTTTGCATTATTTTTAATACACTCAAAAAAGGAGAATATATACTTGACCCGTATTATTTTGTTTGTTCGCACATAACTACTTATTTCCTATTAACTCAATTAAAAAAAAAAAATCTTATGGCAATCGACGCAGCTGCTTTTCGCAGTGGTATGATGTTGAAAAAACTTCTTACAAGACACAGAAAAATCGGTTTGAAATTTTATTTAAAAAAAAAAAAGTTTTCGCCGTCCGGCGGGTAGGTAGGGGACAGTGGAAATCCTAATATTCTATATGCGTGCGTCACACGTTAGACAATGTTGCATTGGTCTTCCGTAGAGCAGATAATGAAAGTTTTTGTAAAAGATATGTAGCATCATTTAATCATAAAAAAATCACAAAAAAAACTCGTCGTTAAACCTTTCAAATTCCGATCGGCCAGTTGTATCTTAGCCAAAAGGCAAATTATTTAATAAATCGATGAACTCGTGTATAATTTCTTTGTCTCATCTTTGTTATTGTTTTATGTTTATTTTCACTTCACATCAAGGAAGTTGAATACCACCAATGGCTTTTGATGGAGCCATCTGAGTATGAATATGAAATTCCACTATGTAGCATCAGTATTAATTTTATACAAGCAATCGCTGATTTAAAAAGTGTCCAAAAAATATTAATTATTTGGACGAATAATTTCTTACTTTTTAGCGCATTATTTGGTCGATTCCTTTTTAAAAAAAATAATTTACTGATAATTGTTGTATTTATTTTAAAATCTCTGAATTATTCCAAATAAGATAAATGTTAAAATATTATTTTTAAAAGAGTTAAAATAATTAAAGTAAGATTTTGAAGTTTTACCTTAATTTTTTTCCTTAAAAACGGCCTTCAGTTTACCTATTTCGTCCTTCTTAAAATTTCTAGAATAATTTCAAGCAATCGCTCCATTTAATATAGAAACATCTTGCCATAAAATATTTTATGAAGCCTTCGATTATATACTTTTAGTACGACTCATGTTAATAAGAAGTTAAAAATAAGTTCATAAAAAGTTAAAATGTTCCTGAATTTTTTAATTTACTGAATACTTAAGAGGAAAACTAAAGTGATGTAACTTAAATGGTTTGGCAACTTCTATTTATCATCAGATCCACGCGCGTATACTGTATATGTATGCATAATGTGATCATAAAGGACAACAACAAAAAAAGAAATTAATATTTTTCAAGTATGGAGGGAGAAGAGAGCATCAAAAAAAAAGTCGGGCATTATCACGCCAATCCCGCCGACAACTATTAATTAAACTGTATAGTGTGTTCACGTGCATTATATATACGTAATATATTTAATACTTCAATACTAATCTAAACAACATGTCAGATGATAAAACTTTATTAATGCATTAAACAGATAAATAGAATAAATAAAAATTAAAAAAAAAAGAAAAAAAAAAAAGACACTATGTTAACAGTGACATTGATTACTTCTTTCTCTGCCTGATCTCAAAGCCGAAAAAAAGATAAATTAATTCATAAATAACAAGAAAACTTACAGTTAGTGCGATTTATCTAAGCTGATATGTTTAAAGCTTCCTAATAATTCACTTAATAATAATAAAATATTGAAATTTTTACTTCCCAATTCATTTTATGTTAAATAAATCCAAAATTTTAACACCCTAAGGCTAATCATTTTTGAGTTACGCGAAATACGTACATACATATGAACGTCAGACGTCAAGCTGAAACTAGTAAAAATTTATTGAGGAGGTCAAAACTTCAAATTTCTGATGAAATCTGAAAACGAAATTTTTCGTTATCACAATTAAAAATAAATGTGATGATATTTTGATGTGATATTAAAGAGAAAAGAAAAGAAATTCAAAAGATAGAGCTTTTAGAATGGACAATGTATATAATAACTAGCAGAAGAATGATTAGCTAACAGATTTTATAAGCAACAGCAGCTTATAGTGACCATACAATACTTCTATCCACATCAGTAATTATTTTCAACAATTTTTTAACACCACGTGAACTCCTCCATAATAACAATAATAAAAAACGAGCTTTTTTCCACTTTTAAAAGCAACCAGTACCAACTCAAATATTTATTTGAAAAACGATCGATAACTACTGGAGTATCGTTCGTCGAAAACGTCCAAATTGCAAGAGGCTAATGAAAAAAGTTTCCTAGTTAACTTTAAACAGGGCATGTTTTAAATTTTTTTTCCGTATCTTAAATAACCCGTGTTTAATACAATTGAGTTATGTTTTCAAAAGTAAGTTAACTTAGCATAAAAATGATACTTATACACGAATGATATTTATGATACTTATATATACGAAATCTTTTACGGTTAATATGAAGCGCTCTAAAAGCTTCATATCGACATGGATAAAGACGCATCAAGTAAAATGAATATATATATATATACCACAATAATAATGGATCTAAGGAATATTATTCCCCAAGAATATTAATAAAGTTCTCAAAAATAATTATACGTGATTTTTCTAAGAGAATAAAAGTTAAGATGGTAATTACATGGTTTTATATATATATATATATTATTTGGGTAAAAAGAGCTTCAATACTACTATAATAAAACTACTGAAATTTTTAATTATAATTTTAGGAATAAAGTTAATAAACAAACAATATTTTTTTTTTTTTTATAATTATCAATTTTTGACGGATTACAAGTAGTTGGAAATAATTCATTTAACGAAATAATTCATTGACTCATTGGAAAAATTCATTCAACCAAATCAAATAAAATGTTTTCATCTAAACAACTTGAATAACTTTTTACAAAACGTTTTGAAAAATTTTAATTTAAAGAAAAAGATTTTACAAGAAATTACACGATAAAATTCACGAGTAATCTGAAACGTACGCGACAATGGGATAACATCCTGACATGTAAATAAAAAAATGAATTACTTCATTCTTTATATGCTTTTCAAAATCGGAAATTAAAAGTGAAAATTTCTAATTAATATGCTAACACAGTAAAATTGCATTAAATAAAAAGATATAGTGACAGAATACAAATTGACAGGAAATTACAGTTTTAATTTCCTGAAAAAAAAAAAAAAAAATAATAATAACATAGTTGATCGTGATGATAGCAAAACACACAACAGTCAAAGGTCAATATTTTTGCGCTTTGACCCCCTTAAAAATTTGAATAATTATGTTTCATGTCAACCGACATCTTCCGTCCGTTAACGTTTCTAGATGCTTTCCTTTTCAACAATGAAGTTTCAGATTAATTGTAAATAAAACCAAACCCCGCTGGTCGTACATAAAAATTAAACATCCACAAATATTTAAAAAAAATATTAGTAATGTTTCACAAGATAAGATGATGTGGCAATTTTTTAGCATGTGAAAATGCCATGCCTGAACGGGATTCGAACCCGGGACCTCCGGATGAAAGACTATGACGCTATCACTCGCGCCACGGAGGCCGGCAAATAGCCTATATACTATAAATAAAATAATTACAAAACTCTCATAGGCTGTTAACAGAAAAAAAAATTAAATAACTTGAAACTTGATGATTCGATTGCTCATCATAAAAAAAAATAAATTGTATTTATAAAACAAACTGGGAAGAAAATATATAATATAACCTCGCTAAGAGCAATTTACAAGCTGAAATAAAAATTTCAGCCTACTTAAGTTTTTCATATTACCGGCTAGCTCAGCGTTTTTTCGTTATTTATAATCCAACAACGGATTATAAATTTCAAATCTTTGAGCTTCTAACAGTACACTCTCTTTTATATTATATGCTATAAAATATGAATAACTTAATATCAAATTGTTTTATGTCACTCATAATTTAAGATTTCCAATGGTTTTTTTCTTCTACTAAAATAACTCGGTTTAATGTATTTGTATAAAAATACAGGAAGAATGTTTTTAAAAAATGCATTAAAATTAATCGATAAGTTAGAAAATGTAAATTCATTAGCGCAACCGCTTCATGCGTAGCAATTGTGTTTAACAGAGCTTATTTCCGCTTTTTATGCGTTTTATTTTTACAATTCCAATTTTAACAAAAAAAGCATGTATTATATATTTGTCAAACGCTTAAAAATTATTCGCGGTTAAATATTTACCAACGACTTTCATGGTAAATGACTCGCTTAAACGAAGGTAAAAATAGATGGGAATTTTATTTTAATCAAGCTTTAATTTTCGATAAATACACAAACATAGCAGGACCTCTCTTAAAAGAGGTAATTGGGGATGTTGTCGGCTCGGAGAGCGGAATCCGAGGTTAACAGAGACCTAAGTTTTTAAGTTTTCTTAAATTCAGGCAATCAACAGTATTAATATCGAATTGTTGCAGAATAAGCCACGAATTAAAATTTATTACAATATTATAATTTATTTTATTTTGCCATATTTATTATAACACTATCAATATTAACTAATCGCTTTCGCATCTTTCGTTTATAATGTTTTTTTTTTTTTTTTTTATTGCTTCTATGACACTCACTCACCCTAAATCCATACGTTGACAAATGGGAGTCACACATTTGGAGGAAAAACTGTCTTAAGTTCCCCGAAATTAGAATCACCCCAAAGTTATCAGTTGCCTGAACCTCAAGGAAAATACAACATCTAAAGCATCCTGATCAGACTTCTTCGCGAAGATAGTTTATTCAAAAACGTTTCGGGCACTTTTGAACAATATTCTTCTATTTCCTTTTTTGTTCTATTTCCGATTGCCAACAGATGGTTTCTCCGATATTAAACTCAAGCAATTTTTTTTAACGATTCTCTAGCATTTAATTCTTTTAATTGCTTAATTTTTTTTTTAACCATTGACGCTACCACCCGTTTACGTATTGTGTTATTTATATATTTACTACAACTAGCCATTAATAATAAGCAATACAGAACATACAAGCAAATAGTAAAACACAATCAAGTGGTCATCACGGTAAAAAAAGGCTCGGTTAGGGAGGGCCTACTGTACACGTGTGTATGTGTGTGTGTTTCTATTACATTGCCGATACTTACCTTCAAAAAACTGAAAAAGAAAAACTTAAGGAGAAACTCCTCTTATGTTATTAATTTTTAATCTAAGATGTCATGTCTAAACTAAGTCAGACAATTTCTAAAAAGACATTAACTCTCTAGTGGCAAAATTCTGGTCATTAACCTCATTTTACAGAAGTTTGTTGACTAACGGTTTTGCAGTTATCAACGATTTCCAATAATTTTTAAAATAGGATTTAGAAAAGGTAAAGACAACGAGACAAGAATATTATAAAGGAGAAGTAAACTAATACTACAACAATTTTTCAAAGAAAGACACACAACGTGGGTGAAATGAATAAAAAGAAGTAGCTGTTAGTACTTTTCTTTTTTCTGTTTAGCCTCCGGAACTTCCGTAAGGTCGTCCACATTCATCCTCTAAAATTCCTCCGAAACTCACACCTTATGTGGACGAAGTGTAATCTTCTACAATCTCAGGTCGACCACTCCTGAAAAGTGTGGTTAATTGAAACCCAACCATCAAAGAACACCGGTATCCACGATCTAATATTCAAATCCGTATAAAAGCCTTTACTAGGATTTGAATCTTAGAATTCTCGACTTCGAAATCAGCTGATTTGCGATGTCGCGTTATCCACTAGACCAGCCCGG
>JAAAKQ030072988.1:5236-15366 GCA_010016005.3 Zanna intricata | reverse complement strand
ATTCACATCATCCTCATTCATCCTCTGAAGTAATACCTTACGGTAGTTCCGGAGGCTAAACAGATAAAGAGAGAGGTTTTTATTGCTAACTTTACGCTTTTGAATGGAATTTCCTAAAATAATATTTATTACTTTTTTTGGCAACAGTTGTTAGTATATTTTACTTTTATGTTTTTAAACACTTTAGTAATATTATTTTTGCAGTATTTTGATATTACTATTTATTTTTTATTTAATAATAAAATAATTAACATTTTATTTTCATTTCATTTACTATATTTCTCATTATTGATGATGATCGTTTAACATTCTAAACATTCTTCTTTACCTTAAACATTACTTTACTTTTCTTTAAATATTCTACTTTAAAAGAACATTCTTCTTTTAAAGTGTTGAGTAAACATTTTTTTATTGTTTTTCAGTTTATTTCAATAACCGTTTAGTATCGATTTTTCTTTGTGTAGAAATAGTGCTGAGTAAAATAACTAAAAGGATGAATGTTTAGATTATCTAACTTGGGTTTGATTCCTGGAAAGGGTATATTTTTTTTATCAATTACTTGACTGCTATGATGTTATTCTCTCTTCATCACTGTTCTATGTTAATTTTTTAACATCAAGATAATTACAGCAAGCTATATCCTAATTTGTTTGCTTTATATAGTCCAATATTTTTGTCTTTTGTTTTAAGATTTTATATTTAAACTTAATTTCTATTACCAAATTAATTATAACTGAAGGTTTCAGTGTAAATAAATCGTCTATCCAATTCATCTCTTTAGAAAAATCTCCTCTATTCATTTTTAAATTTCTTTGTATTTTATCAACCTATCTAATTTTATTATATCCACCTCATCAAAATATTTTGTTAAAATACGTGTCCATAGCTATCCTAATTATAACAGTTATGTTTTTAAAAATGAACAACAAAAAAAATCACATTAAAAAATTCTGATGTGGACAATATATGACTTCATTGTACGCCTATTAAATTTCATATACACATTTTTATAAAATGAAAAGTACCCAAAATTTTATTTCATTAATAACTTCTGATATTTTTTATTGAACTATTATTATTTATTGTAAAAATGTTTTAACAGTCAGAGGTTAATAATTATTAATAAATAAATATATTTAAATTGAAAAAGAAAAAAATGAAAAATAAGAAAAGAAAATGAAGTATGAAACGAATCGATGTGCCTTCCCCTTATAAGTTCCAATTATTTCATTAATTAAAATTTTATTTGGTTATAACACTGGAAAAAAATGAAAATAAGTATCACTTATAATATATCGTTGAAAAGCTCTCAATTAGGGATTAGGGAATTAGGGACTGCAGTTGCAAGTGTCAAAAAAAGCTTAAAATCCAAAAAAAAATTAGATTTCTTAAGCTTTTTTTGACACTTCTGGTTCAGTCTATTGCAATCAAAAGGGGAAGTTCACAGCTAGATGTTACAACAGTCCTAAATTCAAAATTTCAACATCCTACGGCTAATCGTTTTTGAGTTATGCAAAATACGTCTGTACATACGTACAGACATCACGTCCAAACCAGTCAAAATGGATTCGGGAATTGTCAAAATGTATTGTTTTTTTAATGAAAAGTACATAAAATTTTATTTCATTAATAATTTATGATATTTTTTCATCGTAAAACGTTTTTTACAATCAGAGGTTAATAATTATTAAATCAATATATTTAAATAAAAAAAAGGAGATGAAGTTTGATTCTAACTGATGTGTATTCCCTTGTAAGATCCAAATATTTCATTAATTAACATTTTATTTACCTATAACATTGAAACCAATGAAAATAACTGCCACTTATGAAATGTCGTTGAAAAAGCTCTCAATGAAGGCTTATTATTGCAGTTAAGAAAAAGTTCAAAATCCACATATTTTGGGAATTTGGACAATTTTGGTTCAATCGATTGCAATCAAAAGGAGAGATGCACAACTGGATGTTACAGCAGTCCTTAATCCAAAATTTCAACATTCTACGGCTAATCGTTTTTAATTTATGCGAGATACGAACATACGTCACGCCAAAATGATTTAAAATGGATCCAGGGATGGTCAGAATGAATATTAAGGTTAAAATTTGAAAACCGACATTTTTCGCGACATTTTCCTTTACTTCGTACAAGGAAGTAAAAATTATGTCAACACATAAATTCTGTTACATTAGAAATTCTCAAGTTTAGAAATAATTTGCTGGCCTCCGTGGTGTGAGTGGTAGCTTCTCAGCCTTTCATCTGGAGGTCCCAGGTTCGAATCCCGGTCAGGCATGGTATTTTCGGACACGCTACAAATCAATCATCTCATCCTTTGAAGATATACCTAACGGTGGTTCCGGAGGTTAAAAAAAGTAGAGGAATTTAAACCACACATTTTTATTCATTAAATTTGTAAAATGTTCACTTTTCTTTTCTTTTGTTTATTTCTCTTTGTACCAGTTTCGAACTATTGAACTTCTCTGATGAATAGATTTTAAATTATTAGTACTTGATTTTTATAAATGAATTGTAAATCCATTTTTAATATTTTGATTTCACCTCTTACATTAAGAAAAAAAAATTGTATTAGTATTTTTTTTTTATATTTAATATTTTTATGAGTCCTATGATGAATGTACGTTTGAAATTCATTTTTATTTTTATCTGATATCTCAGTTTGATAAATTTCAAACTATTCTGGTATTTTGATTAGGAAAAGACAATTGACTACTGTCCAGCATTTTTGTTTCTCCATATCATTCTTTATTTTACATCATCCGTCCCACTGAGACGAATCGTTTAATAGAGATTTGTAACAATTCGTGTAACCGTTCTAGGATTATAGGGGGAAAAATAAAAATACAACGAAAACACATTACTCTGTTTTAAAAAATTTTGATAAAAATCGACTTCAACAAAAATATTAGGTTCAGCATTATCTCTTGCTCGGTGTTGAAAGGATCGGCCGCCAAGTATTTCCACTTGACGTTGCCCAGAGTACGCCCGATTGCTGTTTAATAATAATAAATACATGTATATGTAAAATTGAAATCTTCGTGGAGGCTCCTTTCTTGTACTCCACATCTTCTCCTCCTTGGTTCCCAAAAAGGGCCCCAACATCTTCAGGACATAACTGGACTGGCAAACGTGGGTGACTTTAAACTAACTTAGAACCGGAAATGCACCAACAAGGGTAAATCGTGCTAGATGGCGTCAAATAGACTCTAACGACCTAAACTGCGAGTGCGGCGAAATTCAGGACACCGAACATCTTAAAGTGTACCCTCTGCCCAACCAAATGCACACTTGAAGATCTGTGGCACGGAAATGCTTCTGGTGTTTCGGTGGCACAATACTAGTCACGAAAATTTTGATGTCTCATCGCTCGGACACGAAAAAGTAAAGTAAAGTACTTAGGTTCAGCTAATTATTATTATACTTTGTGGTTGAAAGTATTACTATGTTAATCCTGAATCACCAGTGGCCAAATGAACTCCCTAAATCACTTAAATATAATTAAACACAAGCGTCACTAAATCGAATTTTTTAAAACACTATCAACTGTTAAGATCATAATCAGAAGTAAAATTCTGTTTACTTCCTAAACAGAAATTTAGGAAGTAGCTTTAATATCTACTTCATATTCTTTTATTGTTTACTTATTACAATCCTAAGTTTTGGAAGGTTGTGGAAGCTGTAGTTTCAGATTACAAAGATTGCAATTCACTGTTTTGCCCGTAACCCACTTTATTATTAAAATTAATATTAAAAAAAGGAAAAAAAAGTATTCCAGTTTGTTTTTCTGCTTTTATCGATCAATTAACGCATTAATAAATGAGACAGCTTGCATATCCGTGATATAAAGTGAGAGGACACCGATTAAAATTTAGCTAAGGGATTTTTTCTCATTCGTTAGAAACTATTCACTCAAAAATCAGTCCAGTGAACTTACGATTCTTTAGCGGTTTGTGGCTGTTGATCTAACAAAACTGTTCCGTTTCATGAAGCAATTATTCAAACATTTCCCTGTTAATACGGTACATGATTTGAAAGTGGAAGTCTATGTATTTTTTTTTTCATCAACTTCTTTATCGATCAATTACCTTACCGTTGAATGATTAAACATAAAACCTTATTTATACGTACAGTGTCATGTTTGTCAACCCTTGAAATATGCAAACAAAATGAAATAGTATTATAATTTAACAGTTGACTGTGATTTATAAAGGGATATTCTCTGATAAACTTCGGTTATCTCTTGAGAGACACCTTTAGAACAAACGGCAAATATTTTTAGATTGAATTCGAGGAATATACATATATACAAAATCACAGTTTTAAGGTCCTTATTAATAGTTTAAAAATTGTCAAATTGTAAACAAAAATGTTATTATTTTCTTCTGTTTAATTACCGAAATAATTATGATTATAATTATCTTATAATTTAATCACTAAATAATTAAACTGTAGTGATTTTATCGAATACCGATAACAAATAATAGTTTGTAGACAAAAGATAGAATATATCTATTTCTTTTTATACTATTCTATTCGAACTTTAAATAAGTATAAAAATATTATTTAGAAGCACAATATGATAAAATAAAACAAATAACATAATATTGATACTCAGATGATAAATGAAATTTATATTCATATCTTTTAAAAGATATGATATGGCGGAAAATATTAAAAAAATATCATATTTTATTACGAACTAAGTTTACATATATAAATTTTTTTTTAAACTAAATCTTAATCTACCTATTAATTATCTATAAATAATTAAAAAACATACACAATTTTCAAAAATTTAGACTATAAAAAGATTAAACTTATCGATTGAAGTTCAAAATAATTTTATTAATAATTTTGATCTTCAATGAGATTATACAGGCTAGTCAACCAATGTTTGAAATCAAAGATTTGTGTATCTAGACTTTGTTTTTTCCATTCCATTAGTAGGAAATTATTATTATTATTTTTATTTAAATAAAAAATCATAAAAATGGAAAAATATCCCTTTTCTCTTATATCATGAAGCATGGTGCGTTGGTTTGTTTGCAGTATTTGCTCAAATTTTTATTTTGAATGAAGCGCTTCTACGTTAGATCGCAGCATTTATAGTTTTATTGAAAGTACGTTTTACAAGTATGTTTTACTAAATTTTACTGCCTTGTACGAAATAAAAAAACGATTAGCCGAAGGATGTTGAAATTTTGGATTTAGGACTGTTGTAACTAGTTATGCCCCTCCCCTTTTGATTGCAACCGACTGAACCAAAAGTGTTCAGAAAAGCCCAAATTCCCAAAAGATGTAGATTTTGAACTTTTTCTTAACTGCAGTAATAATCCCTTATTAAGAGCTTTCAACGATGTATCATAATGTGGTACTTATTTTCATTGGTTCCAAAGGTAATAGCCAAATAAAATTTTAATTAATGAAATATTTGGATCTTACAACGGTACACATCGGTTCAAATCAGACTTACGTCTTCTTTTCTTTTTTATTTAATTATAGTGATTTTTTAATAATTATTAATCTCTGGCTGTAAAATATTGTTTACCATAAACAATAAATAATAGCAATAAAAGGTTTTTTTTCTAAATATGAAAAAATATCAGAAGGTAATATAATAAAATTTTATGTACTTTTCTTTAAAAAAAAAAAAAAAAAAAAAAAATATGTAGATGTAATTTAATAGGCGTACAAGGAAGTCATGTATTGTCCACATCAGTTATTTTAAAATATTAAGCTAATTATTTGCGTTTTTTTGTCTGTATTATTTTTTTTATAATTTAAAAAATATTGTTTTTATAAATTTCAAAATAATTAGCTTAACATTTTACGTATTCTTAAATGGAGCTGTAGTTTTCATGAAAACATTAGTTTAAGTGAATTAGATTTAATAGTGCATAATAGAACGAAAAAAGCTGAAAATATATCCAAAAACACCGTATTCTGGTCCTTTCAATCAATGTCATTTCTTTGTCATCATTTTTCTTCATTTTGAATTTATTGGTATTTTATTATTTAATAAAAACATTATTTACGAACGATATAAAATGAAAGGATTCCAGCATTTGCCTGAATACATGAAGAAGAACCATATAAAACTTTGATGAGGGTAGCACTATAAAATATTTAATCCTACCTATATTATAAAACAGTAAGAAAAATGCTGAAAACACCAAAACTGTAATAATTAAAGATCTAACTAATCTACTGGAACGGGCAATGGCTTAAAACATTCGGAACACCTAATGAGATTTTACCCAAAATTTTTCCTCAGTTCTGAGTCGAGGTATGAGCGAACATTGGTTCTTGATTCTCCGCAAATTATATCGCGGAGAATCAAGTCACACCTAATGAGATCTTACCCAAAATTTTTTCCTCAGCTCTGAGTCGAGGTATGAGCGAACATTGGTTCTCCCTTACTATGATATGGTAAGAAAAATTATGAAATGCTGATCACAAAACAGCCAAGGGGCCGCTTAGTTTTCAGCCCCCTATTTAGGAGAAAAATTATTATAGCCTTTCGACCCCGGTGTATCATATCCCAGGTATTAATATATTTATCCAATCGCTAAAACGAATAATTTATTTTTTTTTTTAAATAATTGAAAACGGTTTTGTGATATTATTTAATCGAATAATATAGTTTAAAGAAATTATTGTTCAAAATTTAAAGTTATATTTTATTATAGTTATCAGCTAACTGTCGTTCTCACCAAAATCGTGAAAATTCTTAACTGGATTTAATTTTTTGTTTTTAAATTGTTTATATTCTATTGTAAAATCAGAAAAAAGGTTTACCTTTTTTAAATTTGTTAAACAAGTATTTATTATTTTAAATTTCGATTCTGAGCCCCTGAGATTGCATGCACGTACCGTAATATATTTATGTAATTGCAAAATAGAAACACTTATTTTACTAAGTTTATAGAAATTCAATGTACATTAAAATTCAACCGTACAGCAAAATTGAAAAAAAATTCTTGTTTATGATGATAAAATGTTGTACCGATTTACTGGCATTCAAATCAAGGAAGTAAGTATTTCGATTTAGATTTATTATCTTAAAATGTTATTCTGTTATCAAATTTATATAGTAATATTCTTACAAAAAAAAAAAAAAAAAAAAAAAAAACAGTGCTCTCTAATATAGGATAATTAAAGAGCTGCGGGTGACAATTTTGTACATAGTATAATATTATTTTCAAATTTTTTTAAATTTATTTTAAACATATATATATATATGTAGCCTATGACACTCCTGGTAACGTAAGGATTCCAACGCGGGATCATATATCTAAATCGGTCTAGCCAGTGAGCTGCTAAGGTGGAACAAAAATACATACATAACCCTGAATAAGTTACTCTCCTTTTTGGGCAGTCGTGTAATAAATTATTAGAGTATAACCACCCCCCCCCACCAAACCCCGTTAGGGGAAGACATCCATCCGCCTTGTGACGTTCATCACCCTTCCCGTTCCTAGCCCTGATGGGCTTTACCGAGAGTCGTCTTATTGACCCTCGAACTGATTGCTCGGTAGACATCTACATCAGTGAGTTTTGATTCACCTTTTGCCTTCGCTGTAGGCTTCCTTCGGATAGCTTCTCATTCTGTCCTATTAACGAATAGGACCCTCTGAACTAGCTAACCGAGGCAAGCTAATAGTGACTGTAAATGTCTCATTGTTATCGGTAATTAGTTACAAACACCAAGAAAGAAAATGTTGCTCGCTACAACGGTAATTTAGACCTAGTTCCCTCATAGGTAAGGATCGACCAAGTTAGACTTGAATTTAAATAGCAAATTAAACTTAGACTTATCACCGCGTGACATATCATATCTGCTCTCGTCAAGACGGACCTACACCTCACGGCTGCATGGACTATCATGCCATCGGCTGTGCAGTCACCATCCAGCCGACACGAAACTTTCGTTCTCAAATCAAAGTGTTAGACTAATCTAACCGTGGCTCGGTTGCCAACACGCCTACCTCCGACCAATCAACTGACAGTATAAACCTCAGTGAGTATTTTTTAAAAGTAAATGAAAAATATTTCAATTTTTCAGAGGTCTAAATATATTGTAGCAAATATTATAGAAACCTTCACCTGATTTTAATTTTTACAAATTCATATATATATTTTTTTTTTGTTAAGTTTGTTATTAAAAAAAAGTTTATTTATTTATTTTTTTTTTTGTTTTTCCTAGACTTTATTAAATTAATTATCTCAGAATAAAATTTCTACATGTTTTTATAATAAAATTTACGCATTTATTAGCCATTTGACAAGGTGATTGTACTTCAAATTTAAAAAAAAATGTTTTTCGGACCGAATTTTTCTGTTTTAAGTTGGATATCAAGAAAACTACGGATAATACAGTTCTGGGCCCTGTTATTTTTTTCGATTTTTTAGGTCAAGAAATATAAGAAATCATTTAGTTTCCCCTAATATACTGAAATTTTACCGGGGTGAAATCTGTAAAATTTTTCGCTAGCTGTAACTCAATAACAAAGCATTTTCGTACATATGTTTGTATAAACTTTCATCCTTATTTCAAGCTTCAAAACTAGTTTCCAGATTTTAAAATCTAAATTTAAAAATATACATATTTATTTAACCTGCATTTAAAAATATACATACTTATTTAGCCTATGACACTCCCGGTAATGTAAGGATTTCAACGCGGGGTCACACATATAAATCGGTTCAGCCGTTGAGTTGCTACCGGAGAACAAACATATATACATACACGCTAACTACATTAGACTCAGTTTTTGTCAGTCATATAAAAAATAATTTTGCTACATAAAATTATAAAATATTTAATTTAAAATTAAAAAGAGTTATTTTATATTTTACAAAACGATGACAGAACAATTTTCAAACAATTACTTTTAAGACGATTAAAGTTTAACCTGATTTCAAAAACGATACATTTATTTCACAAAATTTATTGAAAATTATGTTATGATAAAATTCAGATGAATAATAGAATCTTAAGAAATTGCTGTTCATAATTTACGATATATATCAAACTACACTAACCAATCAAACATGTTTTTAATCCAAAGAATATAAATTTCTTAACTTAATATTTTATTCTATTATCAAATCGGTAAGAATAATGAGCCTTCTTTAGCACACGGAAATTGATTACGATGCAATAAATTAGATAAATATTTTAAAATTCGGTCAATGTTTTCCTGAAAAAAAATTCATAATTTTTTTCTGAGATGTAGGTGTATAGTCCACAAATTTAATAAGTTTATAATTTTTTTAATATATATAAAATGGCAACCCGTGATTACCTATATTGGCTTTAATTTTTTAACTACAGGGACAAAACATTTATGCGTAAATAATTTATAAAAATTGATAAGGATGATAAAATTCAACCAAGCTATAGAATTTAAAAAAAAAAGTCATTTATAATTCTTACACAGTATGTGTATGAAATATAATGTTAACCAAATAACTAACGGTGTTGGAATCAAAAGACTGGCTACATATCAATTTAGGTTGTTTTTTTTTTCAAGGCTGGATATATTCTGTACAACCTGAATTAAGATTTCTTTTCATGAAATCCCGTTTGAATATCAAATCTATAATAAGATTTTTTTTTGGCGTAACTGTCATAGTAAGAAACGGTTAAGAAAAAATTTGATCTAATACTATGTTGAAATATGAAGACATATTTTTCTTGAAAATCATTCTTCAAATTCTCCGGACTATATTTTTTGATATTTTTAATTTAATTCGATTTTAAAAATTAAATTTATCTCTCAAAGTTTATGGAAAACAACCAGTTATAAAAAAATTACATATTTTATTCTTATGAATTAATATGCTTTCCTGCCAACCAGTATTCGCTAATCAAAAGATTTAAGATGTTGCTTTTATATTATTTTATGCGAATATAAAACCAAAATTATTTTATAAAAAAATAATTTTGGTGAAGAATATGATAAAATATAAAATGTTAGTGAAGGATTTACTAATTTTCTATAGTTTTTATAGTAAATGTATGTATGTGTATGTATATATATATATTATTTTACTTAAAATCAGTTTCCTGAACAGAAAAATTATAAGTAAATTGCACAGCATAATAATG
>JAAAKQ030072966.1:0-15366 GCA_010016005.3 Zanna intricata | reverse complement strand
AGATTACCATGACACTTAAAATTTAATAATTGAGTCAATGGAGAATTACAACTAAAATATTAAAATAATAATTAATACTTTACAGCAGAACAGACAGATAAAAAATATTTTATAAATAATTGATCACCAGTGTGAATTCTAAAATTCAAGAAATCCTACTGTACAACTACTAGTAATTACAAATAAAGAGGTACTTTAAAAAAATAAAGAAAATTGAAAAATTTAAACAAAGTAAGAATAAAAAATATTACTGATAAACACTGTAAACACTTTTTACGCTGTAAATTGTCCATAACCATTTTTTCAAATTATTTTTAAATGATTTAATGTTTAGCGAGTTTTTTTTTTATAAATATAGTTAGTTTATGGTATATAGTTGTGTGCCCACCTATATGGTATATAGGTGGTTTATGGTATAAGAATAAGATTCTTGGGGAAAAGTACGTGTAAAATTTATTAAATGTAGCAAAATTTGATTTTCGCATGTAAAAGTTATCCCTAGATCTCAACTGCTGTCGGTATATATTATTCTCTTTTGGTTTGCTACCACTCCTTTTGTAAAACATATTCAAAACTTTATAAACATATGGATGTTGCAGTGGAATGATTTTTAGATTAAAAAAAATTGGTTTCGAACGTTCAGTTTGAGCTTCTTTTGCAATTATTCGAATAATATTTTTTTTTGCACTTTGGCAATAGAATTAAATTAAATTAATGTCAAAAGCCGCTCCATAACAAGTCAATCCATAATCTATGTTTTTATGAATACCATTTTTTTCACATTTTAACATTTTTTTTAATTATCTGATTCACTGAAATATTAACTCTAACAAAAATGTTATAGTGTAACTATAACAAAAATAATAAATATAACCGCCTTGTGTTATTGGTCTTTCTGGTGTTTTCTTAGTATGTCATCCTTTCGGTTTAGTTTCTTCTAGATGTCTCTAATAAACTTTTTTCTTATTTCTGCTTCTCTTTTATTCAAGATGAGGTTTCCTTCCTAAGTTACTTTCTTTCTTAGGTTCTTGTCTCTTTTATACTCCTTAACTTTTTGCTGTTTTCTTCAAAGATACCTTGAACGGTTTTTTTTTTTTTTACTTTATATGTTAGTAAAGCTTTTACTTAATCCGCTTCTTTATTTTCTCTCTTTACTTATTCAAGAAGAGATTTCCTTCCTAAGTTAATTTCTTTCTTCGGTTCTTGTCTTTTTTACGCTCTTTAGCTTTTTTCTGTTTTCTTCAAAGATATCTTGAACAGATTTTCTGTTTTACTTTATCTGTTAGTAAAGCTTAATTTTAGATTGAACCTCTGTTAAGTTTTAGTTCTGAAGCAAAATATAAAAGATCTACTGTTTATTACTTTTCTAACGGAACTGATTCTAAAATATCATTACAGTTGCTAATTTTTTTTTTTTTTTGTTTAACCTCCGGAACCACCGTTAAGGTATATCTTCAGAGGATGAGATGGCTGATTTGTAGCGTATGTGAAAATGCCATGCCTGACATATATACGTAAAAATAATATTTTACGCTACTTGCAATAAGTTTTTGCATCAAAATCTATCATTAAATATTGAAATCATTGATCAGTAGCACTAATTTTTAACAAAATATTTTTGTTACAAAAAACCGAACTGTCTCATTTATTGGAACAAAAGTTCCTTGCCTGTGTTTTTTTTATTTCTTTGAGTTCTATACACTCTTCAAGAAAATGAAATTCAAGTTGACGTCTAATATTCATGAAAATTCTAGAAAATGTCCAATTTCAGAAATTTTAGCTGCGAACCGTTTACCTATCCTAAAATTATCAGCGATTTGAGGTTAAAAAAATTTACCTACTTATAAATATTTCTTACTCTATACAGTACGAAAATGAATAGTTTTATTCTTGTAATATTATTATTACACTCCCTCCATCAAGCTAAGTCATGAAATAAATCACCACGTTATACGAATGAAGGTTATCAAAGGTACTTCATTTAAGTTATGTTTAAATCATTTTATGTTATTTAGGTTTGCATAATTATGATTAATTTTATTTATTATTATTTTTTTTTAATTTGGGTGGGTGAATAATAGGTGGTAAGTGGGCGATTTGTGGGCATATAGTGGGAAGATGGTGGGAGTTTAGTGGGAGAAGAGTAGGCGGATGGTGGGTGGTTAAGGATAGGCGGTTAAAAAAAAAAAAAAAAAAAAAAAAAAAAATAGAACAATTTAGTTCGAAAAGTTTCATGCTAAGTACTTTGAATAATTTAATAATTTACAAGAAATTTGAGGACTGTAGAAATTCATCAATTAAAACGAGACCATTTCAAGTGATTATTTTTTCGCATCATATATTTTTTCGACTCAAATGTTGCAAAACAACAGTAAAATTTAAAATAAAAAAAATATAATAATTAAAGCAGAAAGTAAGTTTAAAGTAAATCTAAATTTAAAGTGTGATGACAACTGTTTTAAACAGTACACACGTGATTTTATTGGTGCTCAACCAAACGTCAAGTTTTACATGCACAATCTTTCATACTCATCAATCTTCCATCGGTTTTTTTATCCTTGATGTTGTCCACCAACGGTACTTTTCATTTCATTTTATAAACCAAAAGTCTATTGAAATTAAATTTTACAAATTATATATTTAATTCTTGTACATCCATAAACCACAATATACAGATAACTGACAAAATGAGCATCTATTTAAAATTATAATTTTTATTATGTAAAATTTAATTTTGTATATTCTTCACTGACTTTTAAAAATCTTATACGATATACTGTAAAAACAGAAATTTTGATAAATTTATGTGTAATTTAATTAAAACCATCCAAGAAAACTGAACCGTGGGAAAATATGGGCTAAATTACTTATTTTATACATCTTAATTTCATTACTTCCTGGAAATTCTTTGATAAATACCAATAAAAAAGTTTATTACGCTTAAGATTTTTATTTTTATTCGATATCGACCCGATTTCTTCGTAATTATGACAATTTATTGTGCACCAAACCATTATCTAACTTTATAACACATTAATGATGCTTAAATAGATGATATTATACCGTCCTAATAATTAAAAAATATTGTAGGGAATATTTCATTCATAACTGTATGTATTATGTTTATGAATATTTTCTATTATCAACTACTGTTAGAAACTTTTAAATTTGCAAACACAAAAACATTCATGTTAAACATTAATTCAACCCTTTTACTCGTGAAAGAAAACAAATTTATAAATAATAGTAAAACAGAACTAAACGAAATAGATTAAAAATTATCAACTGCAACGTTAAGTACCTTCACAGTGAACAAAAACAAAAATGAACTTTTTTATATATGTAAATATACCACGGTTTTTTATCAAAAAAAAAAAAAATTGTATATTACCAGATTATTTTACACAGCTATTTGAAAATAAAGTAATAAAATAACAAAATAATTTGCTAATAATTGTTAGAAGAAGACGTTTTGTAAAATAATAACTATTGATAATAATTTTTATTTTAAATAAAAAATTTCTTTAAGTTCATATTGATTTCCTCTTCCGAATAACTATTTTCACTAATGATATTTGTATTTATTATAATAGAAAATATAGCTTAATTCTTTCAATTCTATAGAAAGTATAAAGATTACAGGTTTCACTTACCTTAGGTTTACAATATCTTTCATTAAAAAAAAAAAGAAAAAACCTGAAAAATTTACTTTTCTAAAAATTTATAACCTGAACACTTCATTTTTCTATAACATTATCAACCGTAACTTATCATAAGAAAAAAATGATTATTCACGCATTGGTTAGGTTCCACAACATTTCGTTGGAAATGGTTTACATGTTTTAACTATCTTTAACAAGTTTTTTGAAATATTTTTTTAATGGGTTATATTTATTAAATGGCAGGACCTTTAACCCTTATCATATTGTGTTTCTTTCGGGGATTTTAATATCCCTTGACAAGTCTGCTTTTGGATGATATGTTATGACAATACTAGACTACTGACTAGGTTGCTGGTATTTCTAACAGGGAGGGAAAGAAATATTTTTTTTTTTTTAAATAATAACTGTAAAATAAGATAATAAGAAATAGTAGGATTATAGGATAATATGTAAAATAGGATAATACGAAAAAATGAATCGGTCAAAAAGCAAGATAAAACTCAAAACAAAATCACTGTACAAAGATTCATATAAAAATAATTCAATCGCAGTTTTGATAAGATCGCGTGCCAGGTTGGCATAAAGATAATAAAGAAAAAATATTTCATATAAAATATTCAATATTTGTTTCGGCAAAGCTCATAAATCAAATATAAACCATGCAAAAATATTGGCTTTTCCTAATTAAAAATTAAACTGTTCGATCTGCTGACTTCTAAATTTTAGTGTATCTCAGATATAACTGATCATTTTAGTTACCCTCACCAATATACAAATGATATCCTGCTCTCCGGATCTTCCGAAGCAGATTAACCTAATATTCTCGAGACATGATCTTGTAAATATACTATTTTTCCTCCTTTTAAGCCTTATATAGCAGCATGTGCGGCATCTTTCGACCTCCCTATATGGCGAACTGTTTAAGGACAGCAGCGCATTTCTTGCTCCGAACATCGGACTATTAAAAGTTCTGTTTCTGTTATTAAATCATTTATTTAGGCCTTTATTTAGCTTTTCCATTAAAACTTAAATTTACTTTATCATATACGATATACTACACTACACGAGTCGTATATTGTCCGACTAATCCTTTCCAACTACACTTTTTTATATTTCTCGTTCATTTATTTACTATAACACTAAATTAAACTTCCCATCTAACTCTGTCTGTTGTATCAAACACCACATCTTACTTTAAATTCCTAACAACAATCATATATTTTAGTGCCTTTCCATATTTCTGTCCACTAAAATTTCCGTTAATGTTTTGGGTAACGTGTTGTCGGAATGAAATAACGATGAATGCAACACGTAATTAAAATACAATTCTAATGTCGGCATACAAATAAGTTTTGATTTGGTTTCAAGTATAAGATATAATAATGAGGATTGTTACACGGTAGCCCAAATATAAAAAAAAAAATAAAACTTTCGAATATCCAGTTCTTTTTTCCTCTATATCTACAAATTTGAGCCCTATACAATGCTATCATCCTATAGGCAATTTGAAACTCTCTCTTTTTCACTTATATTGGGACATCATTTCACAAGAAACAGATTTTCTCACAGGTTATTTACGAGAAATTTTGCTGTGCCCATTTTTTTTCTTTAAAATGGCTTGTGAATGATAGGTAGGACGAGAATCGGATTTCCAAATAATTGTAGTTATTCATTGCTTTAATTAAATTATCTCCACACCACATACCATTTTTCGTTCGCTCTCAGACCCCAGTCATTTAAAATTCTGTTTTATTTATTTTAATAAAAATTATTTGTTTAGTCTTTTATATATTAATGGAAATAATAAATTATTGTATAACTAGAAGCTTTTTATATAGTTCAGATGAAGTTTTACAAGAATTAATTTTAAGAAATAGCATTAAATAAAAAATGTCAGCTTCACTGAAAAGATTTTGGATTGAAAAGTTTCTCTCCCAGCATCCGGCTTCGTTAGATCTATTTATTAACTGTAATATAAAATTCCTATTTTAATGATTTTTATAATTCCCAATGTAAAATAGTTTTTTTAGAGTACGGTATTGGATAATAAAGGTTTTTAATTTTTTTTTTTGGATAGGGTGAGGAAGTCCGGAGTTTCGGTCAAATAATTACAATATGACGCATGCAGACTGGTCTGAATCCATATTAAGTTTTATTGAAAAGAGGTTTTAAGGCTTTTCCGACAATGAAATAAGGAAGCCATAGGTTATTTGCATAGTAAACAGGTGGAATAAGAGAGAGAAAGAGTGGTTGAAAGGGAGATGAAATAAGAAAAGAGGGGGTGAGAATGTGCAGATAGAAGAAAGATTGAAAGCGAGCCTGTTGCTATTTAGACGAAGGAAAAGAGCAATCATCGGTACTGACAACAGATTGTGTGTCGAGTTCAATTTGTATTATAAATAAATCATCATATCAAAGCCCATGGAAAATATGAGCCTCAGGTAAAAAAAGGTATATATTCTTCATTTCAATATTTCAATTCAAAGGATATGAAGGGAAAAAGGAATTTGTAGAAGGGAACAGAACGGAAAAGCGCATAGAAAGAGACAGAAAGAAAAAAGTATACGAAAAGATTTCGAGGAAAATGAAATGAAACTTTTCAGAAACATAAATATATGCATTCCAAATAAATGTTAAATAAAACAATACTTTTGGAGGAAAATGTGGAATAATATAATATAAAAAGACATAATTCCCATCACATAACCGATCCAAGTAAATGTACACGATATTTCCTCGTAACAAATTGAATCCTTGAAGCTTACACTTGTATAATGAAAAGGTTTTATTTAAAAAATTTATTTTAGTTATGTTGTAAGTGAATAGATGATTGAGCTATTCATTTTCATAGTAACAAATTAATAATGGTATGTTTTTATAGTGTTTGACAGTCACGTTCTATATTCTTCACAAACAGATTATATAAGATGACAGTGTACAGGTAAGAAAATTGTTTATTTATTAAGTCTATCTTTACAGTCAATATTCTCAAAATTCTGATTTCATAATAAATCATATCACAGAATGTGATATACGGTCACAGAATATACGGTCACGGTCAAATTTGTAAAAAGTTGAATTGAAATGTAAACAGTTGTTTTTCCGGCAAAACGTTTTTGTGCTTTACCCCATTTTTCTTAAAACTTAAATAAGGTAGAGGGGGTATGGGACAATTTTTATTCAAATTAGTAGGTAGAAATTATAAGAAATACTATATTTACCTCTCAATTTGAACCTCAAGAATTTTAGTACGATTTAATTTCACAGAGGGAGCAAAAAGCTGGGCTAATGTTTCGCAAGTCGAAAGTCGCAGCCGGCCTCCGTAACGGAGTGGTAGCGTCTTGGCCTTTCATCCGGAGATCCCAGGTTCGAATCCCGGTCAGGCACGGCATTTTTTTTACACACGCTACAATTCATTCATCTTCATCCTCTGATGTAACACTTAACTGTGGTTCCAAAGGTTAAACAAAAAAAAAAGTTGAAACTCGCAAACGAACCGTTTTCTGATCTATGTTAACATGAACCTTTTTCTTATTCTTGCCTAAAGATTAAGAAAATCTCTCTCCGGAGAGATTGATTTTGAGAGTTTTTGTATATTATTTTTAACATCGTTTTATTTCAACAGTAACATTTTCAACAACAGGAAATTAAAAAAATGTATTCACATTATCATTTTCCCAACGCTATTAGTTTGCCAAATATCAAATATCTGACTCATCAGGAAATAATATTGATAATTCGGAAATTAATAACAAATAATGTTGAAAGAGAATTCCGCCGATCTTGGTGGGCGAAGTGGTTACGTTTTGCCTTTCAACCGGAGGTCCCGGGTTCGAATCCCGGTTAGAAATGGGATTTTTCATAAACTACAAATTACTATTTTTATATTCCCTCTTACAAGCTTTTGTAGTGTATTAATTCATTAATGAGAAAAAAAATATATAACTACGAAATATTAAAATTTACCTACCAAATTGGATAAAATTCCATATATACATTATATTTAATGTCAGACTTTTGTTATCGCAAATAAACAAAATCGATCTTTCAAAATTTATTACACATTATACAATCATATATTTACGTAAAACAATATATTTTATTATGAGGTATGTAATTCGGAATATAAGGGAATTGTTAAACAGCTGTTTCACGTTTATAAAAAAAATCTGATGTGGACACTACATGACTTCCTTGTACGTTTATTAAATTACATATACACATTTTTTGCTGTCTTCATTTAAACTTATTTCATTTGAAAATGAGAAGATAATAAATATAAAAGGATGAAAACGTAAAAATCAAAGAAAGAATAAAATGATTAAGAGAAGATGATAAACATGAAGAAAAATAAAACGTTAAGAGCAAGGAAAGAATAAAAAGATTAGAAAGGATGATGAATATAAAGAGAGAAAAAATTTGAAAACAATAGAACGTGTACACAAATTAAGATCAAGATCAGAAGAATTATATCAAACTAAAGAGCGATTAAATGTTTGGCAACAAAAATAAATAAACGAAATGATGATCAACTCCGACGTAGGGAGAATAATGTCCGACAATATCAGAGAAATAATATACTAAAAGAGAAGAATTTTTTGCAGTTTATTAAAGATTGGGCATACATGCTTTAATGTATATGTTGTTATTGTGAGGGTATACTTTTCAGTCACTCCATAGTTAAATTTAATGTAGATAAAATTAAACAGAAATTCCAGAATTATTAAATAAAATTAAACGGAAATTAAACTAGAAAATCCAGAAATAATACGATTCTAAATTATAATTTTCATTTAATATTAAATAATCACGATGTTTCTACAAATCTATAACATATGCACATATGTAATAATGACTATTAAATTACATAATCAGATTTTTAATAGTAAAGCAAATTTTATTTCATTAATAACTTCTGATATTTTTTAAACCAAAGAAAGAATAAAAAAAATTAAAAGAAGATGATAAATATAAAGACAGAGAAAATTTAAAAAATAAAGAACATGTAAATAAATTAAGATCGGAAGAATTATATGAAACCAAAGAGCGATTAAATAATTGGCAACAAAAAACAATAAACGAAATAATGATTAAGTCCGACTTAGGGTGAATATGGTCCGTTGTTTATTTATTAAATCTATCTTTACAGTCAATATTCTCAAAATTCTGATTTCATAATAAATCGTATCACAGAAATTGAATTTGTAAAAAGTACAAAGTTCATAATTTCTCATCAGAAGGATTATGAACTAAAAGAATTTTTGAATTTTATTAAAGATCGAGCATGTATGCCTCAGTGTATACGTTGTTCTTGGAGGATCTGTTTTTCAGTCATCCTTAGTAAACTTTAATGGAGATAAAATTAAACAGAATGGATCCAGAATAATTAAATAAAATTAAACGAAATAAAACTAGAAAATCCAAAAATTTAAATCTAAATTAAAATTTAGAATCGTATTATTTTTGGATATTAAATAATCAGACGTTTCATCAAATCTATTACTTATACACATATGTAACAATGCCTATTAAATTACATTACTCATTTTTAAAAGTACATAAAATTTCATTCTACTAATAACTGCTGCCGGCCTCCGTGGCCGAGTGGTACCGGAGGTCCCGGGTTTGAATCCCGGTCAGGCATTGCATTTTTCACACACGCTACAATTCATTCATCTCATCCCTCTGAAGATATACTTAATTGTGGTTCCGGAGGTAAAAAAAATAAAAAATAAAAAAATATAACTGCTGATTTTTTTCAATTTTTTTTTCTTTATTGTTATCCTATTATTTTTTTTTTATTGTAAATTTTTTTTTACAATCACGAGTAACTAATTATTAATAAAGCAGTATATTTAAATTTTTAAAAAATCAAAACATACATTAAAAAAAGTAAAAAAAAAAAAAAAAGAAAGGGCAAAGAAGTCTGATTCGAAACGATGTGTCTTCTTTAATATTTCATTAATTAATATTTCATTTGGCTATAACTTTTGAACTAATGAAAATAAGTACCGCTTATGATATATCGTTGAAAAGCTCTCAACGAGAGCTTATTACTACAGTTAAAAAAATAAAAAATCCAAATTTTTTTTGGATTTTGGAATTTTTGGACGCTTTTGGTTCAGTCGATTTCAATCAAAAGGGAGGTACACATTGATAAATTCAAAATTTCAACATCGTACGGCATCGTTTTTGAGTTATGTAAGATAAGTAAGTACGTACATACGTACAGATGTCACACCTTTAAAAAATAGTCAAAATGGTTTCAGGGATGGTCAAAATTGATATTTTCATTGAAATCTGAAAACCGAAATTTTTCACGATTAGAAGTACTTCCTTGTACTTCATACAAGGAAAAATCGGAGAATCGGAGAAGACATTCTTAAAATTCTGTGGAAGTTTTACAGAACACGTAATTTGTAAAAATATTGATACCATCAATGAGTAGATATGATGGACTTTGATCTGTACGGTCACTCAAAATGTTTTGTATTATAATGTTGTATTATACACGCAAATAATCTCATGTAGTTTGATCGTTATTGTTATTTTGCTGAAAAATAAAAAAGTTTTCTTATCTATCGATAACTGGATCTTTTAGTCTAAAGGATCACCATTTTTGTTTATGTAGAACACAAGAGGGAATTTTTTATGATATGTTTCAGAATTCATCTAAAATATGACGCTAAATAAAATATCAACAAAAAGTAAAAGACACTATCTCTTCAAAGAACACATGATATTAAACGAAACAAAAAAATATTTCACTGCAATCATTAAAAAAAAAAAAAAAAAAAAAAAAAAAAAAAAAAAAAAAAACACTTAATTTAAATAAAAAAAAAATAAAAATTATAATAAAAATAATTTATTTATTAAAGTAAAAAAATAAAAATGAAAAAAAAAAAAATAAAAAAGAAACCCAAACCCGAAAAACACACAACGTTAAACAAAAAAAAAAAACTTGCAAGGCCAACAAATAACAAAAAAAAAAAAAAAAAAAAAAAAAAAACAAACCAACTCTTACTGTATATAATAATAAAATATAAATTATATTCGAAATTAATTTATTTCTGACTTCGTTGAATTTAATTTACACGAATAATAAACAAAATATGAAAGGACATTATTCTTTTCATATTAATTTTTTAATTTGCCAGGGTTGTTGATTTTTTTACACTGTTATGCATTTTTACTACATAAGCGGGACCAGCTCGTGTCTTTTAACTGCTCTAGGCAAATCATTAAATCCAGACCATGTCGACTCATTTTTTAAATTTTTTATTAAAAAGTGATTGTTTTGTTTTTTTGTTCTAATTATAACTGAAATTAAAAAAAAAATAGTAGTTACGAAAATTTACTACATTAAAAAAATATAAAAAAGAAGAAAAAAAAAACCATTAAAAAAGTTTAAAAAATACTAATTTTTGGCTATTATCAAAAAGCTCTTTAAAATAATTGATATTTACAGCTCCCACTGGTAAAATTATGTTAGTCCTTTACATAGTAAGATTGTTAGGAAAGGTTTTTCAAGTATTTTTCCACCACTACTTTGATCGCTTTTGCGGGAAAATACATTAAAAAAAAGTTGATTAATAATTTTTCACCACACCTGTAATTACCTTCTAATAATTTTGGGCAATCCCGAAGTAAGAAGTAGAATAAAAGGAGTGATTTCATGAATTACTAGTAGAATTACTGGAATTATTACACAGTTTGTTGAATATAAAATGTTAATGGTTTTATTTAACATTAAAAAATAGATTAAAATATTTTTCATTAGTTTCTGCCATTATAAATAAAACTATATTATTTATAAATTCACTTCGTCTATTTTTCCAGGCTGAAGCTAATAACTCAGTATGTCCATAGAAGTGATAATGCAACTGCTATATATGTTTGTTTATTCCTTACTGTAGCTTCTGTAGCTGTAACTCTGTAGCTGTAGTAACATAACCTATCTTAAACTGTCTTAACAAAAAAAAAAAGGGGGGGAGCTACGCTGGGGACAAAATTAAAAAATTACACTATTTTCAAATTTTGATGATAATGTTACATAAAATGTTAAAAAAGAAACACCTTTTGCCTCTTGTAAATTTTTTGAAATTCCATCGTTCTCGAGATATAAATCAAAAATATGTTCAGCAAAAGGAAATAAGAATGCATAGCGGCCAGTACCTTCTTCTTTTTTTTTATTTCTGTTTAGCCTCCGAAACTACCGTAAGGTATTAATTCATGAATGAGGATGGTATGTATGAATGAGAATGAAGTGTAGTTTTGTACAATCTCAGGTCGACCATTCCTGAGAAGTGTGATTAATTAAAACCCAACCACAAAAGAACACCGGTATCGCGGCCAGCACCCGCCTGCGAGATGTATGTAGCCGATATGCGTTGCATCGCATTGCTGTTAATGATGGAGAATATCCGGTCAGAACCTGTGCGCAATATCTCTACCTATTATCATTAAACGAAAAATTAGAATTTGTACGATATCCCTTCCTCTTTCAAAACTAATGAATTTTACTAAAATAATCATTTTAAAGAACTAGAACATATACACATTACACGCTTATTCATTAAAATTCAAATTTCTATTTAAATAGCACAACGTTTCCAAAAAAAATAAATACTTATACCAGTTACAAACAATATATGTCGATTGCAAATGAAATGTACTCTCATTTTTTACTAATCACACCTTAGTCGTATACTTTAAAGTTTTAAACATAACGAAAGACCTCTCTTAAACGGTTACTGAAATAAAATAGCTAGAAGAAATAATAAAAAACCATTAACAAAAAATTGTACGTGCACGCGCGCACGTTAATCTATATATATATATATATATATATATATGTGTGTGTGTGTGTGTGTTTGCGCGTGTGTGTGTAATTTTTTTTTATTATAGGTTAAAAATTATCAGTAAACCTAAAAAAATTATTTAAAAGTAAACATAAAAATAAAAACTATTTAATAAAAAGGAGAATTTACGAAATTCATTAAAAAAATGTTCTACCTATATTTATAAAACAAAAACTAATCTAAAAAAAATATTAATAATAATATAAATTAGAATAGACAAAGTTAAAAAAAAAAGAAGTTATTTACATGTCATTTATGTTTTGCGTTTTCCATTCAATGATCATACCTCTTCCAATCTCCTTATGCAAAGAAGAATTAGATAACTTTTATTTCAGGAAAAATCAATAAAGTTCCAGTTTAATTCAAGTGATAGAAATATCTCCAATCTAAAAAGAAATTGACAAAAATTAATTTTTCTAATATTTTTATGTCGGAAATGTTATCATACAAACATCAAAATAAATCTAAAATTTAACAAAGCTATCAGATATTGGTTTCCTGACTATAATTCAAATTTTTATTCTTTCCGCTATTTCTGAACGTAAATTTCCTTAGCGAATCTGTTTTTAATGAATATTTGTGAAAATTTTGCATCAAAAAGATTTTGTTTATTAGCAGATTTAAAGAAATATAAGACGAGTACAAATTATTTTTATATTTTTAGTAAGCCTAATGATTCAGGTATAAAGTTTTCTTTTAATTTGCCCTACGTAAATTACAGTTAATAACTGTAACTTGTAGATATCTGAAATTTTAATGGATTTAGTTTTATCTTCAGTGTTTTCGAACAAAAAACCAATTTTTTATTCTGTCCTAGTATTTTAAATTTGTTTTATATTATTTTTTATCTTGTTTCTATCTAGGTAAAGTATTTCAAATCCTGTTTAGAAAATGGTTTAATTTTATTTTTTTAAATTTCTTACTTCTGAACTTACATTTGTTTGAAATTAATTAATTTATTTCTTCTAGTGATGGTAGTTTAATAAAAATCATCAAAATGAATATATACATTAATAGATTTAAAAATTTTTTTAAAGTAGTTTATTTTGAACTCCATTTATATTGATACTGGTGCTAGACAAGATTTTGTCAGATAAATATATATTTTATAGGAACGATGAAGTTAAAAAATTGTTTGTAAAAAAAAAAAGAAAGATAAAAGTCTAAAATTAGGTAACCATTTCGAGTGTTGAACATTCATCATTAGTAGCTTCTAGGAAAATAGCAATTAAAGTAAACACTTAATCAAGCTTAAAAATTATTTAATACTGAATAAATAGTACTAGGCGACAGAATGCTAGGAAAAGATTACTTCTACCTAAGTTTGTAAAATAAAAAAATTTATCAGCTACAAATACTAAATATTAGTAAGTTATTTTAATATTAGTAATATTATTTAATGTTAGTAAGTTATTATTAGTTATTTTTACACGGATTTGAATAATAGATCGTGGATACCGGTGTTCTTTGGTGATTGGGTTTCAACTAACCACACTTCTCAGGAGTGGTCGACTTGAGATAGTACATGACTACACTTCATTCGCATTCATACACATCATCCTCATTCATCCTCTGAAGTAATACCTTACGGCAGTTCCTTAGCCTAAACAGATAAAGAGAGGAAATTGATTTAATTTTAATAGATTTAGATTTAAAAAACGCTGAACTGAGATTAGCATAAAAAACAGCAGAAAATATACTACAGATTTATTTATTTTTTAATGGGAATATATATGTTTAATGAAAAAAATCACAAGAAATACTAAAAAAAAAAAAAACAAAAAACAAAAAAAAACGTTAGAGAAACTTTAAGAAAACTGATAACTTAAAATACCTTGGGGAAAAAATCAATCTCAATAATGGAAAAGAGGCAGAAAGATTGGATTGGAAAAAGCTTTGAAAGAAAGAAGTTTATACTATAAAAAAAGTCTAATTAAAAACGTCAAATTAAGCCACTATAAGGCAGTAATAAGACCAGAAGTTCTGCATGGACTCAAGAAACATAATTTTTTATGGGATATTAAGGTAAAATAGAAAATTTAGATAAATTATAAGGAAAAATTGGATCCAATCATTAAATATGATGGGAATTACGGAATAAATATAAATTGAGTTGTACAACATCCAAGCAAAAATAAATGATGAGATTAGGAAAAAAAGTTACTTCTTAAGACCATTTTCAGAGAATGAATGCAGAAATACTTACGAAAAAATACATAAGTTTTTTGAAAACGTGACTAAGAGTTGAAAAACATTAAATAGAGAAGATCTAGAACTAGGAATTAAGAAAAACTTAATATTTGACAGAAAGATAAATAAAAAATGTAAAGTTTTCTAGGAAGAAAACCCCTTAAAACAAACGTAAAGAGACTTAAATTGTCAAAAAAAAGAAAACAGCCTTCTTCAAATCTATGAGAGAATACTGAAGAAAAGTTTAAAAGAACATTACAGATAATTACCCTTACATAAACACAGCTGCCAACAAAAAAGATAAATAAATTTTAAGTATTGGAAATTTGAAGTAAATATACACATTATTTCGTTAATATTTACTAATGATGATTGTTTCAATAAAAAATGTAATCTCGATTTACAATAATTTGTTGCAAAAACGTTTTTTGAGCGTTTACTTTATTAAATTTATTTTAGTAACCTTTTATATTCATTTTTTATCTATTTATTATTATTATTATTTACTTTTAAGGCCGCAAAGGATCACTTTAGTTAAAATAATTCAAGTTTTTTTTGGCCGATCTTTTGTTTTTAAAGTTTTTAGCTTTAACTTTCTCCCAATATTTAGTCATTCTTAATGATCTTGCTTTACGATCCTCTTCTGAATAAAC
>JAAAKQ030072955.1:0-15367 GCA_010016005.3 Zanna intricata | reverse complement strand
CGGTGACTAATGATTAATTTTAAAAGAATGTAACGAGGGCTAATGACTATAGCAGTCGATGCCCGTATAACTAAAAACAACCATTTTTTACCAAGTCTGCAGCTTGGACGAGATGGATTGGTGTGATTTTTAGATTCTCATTTTTATCTTTCCACAGCTAGAACGAAAATCATTTAATAATTTTCATAATGGAAAATTATGAAAGAATGTGAAGTCGCAAAAAATAATCAGAATTCAATCCAGAGTTTCCAGAGCATTCAATTCATATTCTCTTTGCAAAGATGTTGCATCGCAACATTGGGTTTTTTAGCCAATGACTCGAAAGGGCAGTAAATCTAATCCTATTTGTTGTTCACGTAATTTAAATTTTTAATAGCGTACCCTTCTTTTTATAATTTAAATTTAATATTTTTAGAATTTACATCTACGCTAAGAGTCAAAGTCAGATCTTTGATTTAGCACGTTACATAATTAATTTTACATAAATCCAAAAATCTGAAAAATCTAACAAATCTGTAATCAGTTCAGTCTTAACTAATCGGTAATCAGTTTCGAGGTAAATCATTCTTTATTTTTAAGACAAAAAATTTTACATCAATAATATTAACAATAAATTTACGCTCAAAAAGATTTATAGGAATATAAGTGAACTACAGAATCAAAAGAATTAAAGCAACAGATAATACCAGCAAGGATGGATGGAATGTATAAGAGAATGAAGGAAATATCCAAAAGTAGCTTCCTCTTGAGGAGGAAGACGTGACTGATTTCAGGGTTTTATCTAAAGGGCAGAAATTTGCTAATGATGCTACAAAGAACAACAAAATTTAATTGAATAAATAAGGTAACGAAAGAATTTTTATATTTTTCAAAATATAAAAATATTTTTGTATTTAATATAGATGTATCTATTTTTAACTTATCATCTATTACTGTGATAGGTTCGTTCGGATATTACCTTCTCAACTGAAAATATTACTCGAAAATTAAAGTAAATTCTACGTAAGCTTAAAAAATAACTGAACTTTTAAATACACTTACTTCTTTTCATTTCCTTCGGAGAATCATCTTCCAAGATTACGGCAGGTACAGCGGTGACAGTCTGATAATGATGTGTTTCAGGAGATAATGACGGTCCAGTCGGTACCACTGATTGATGAACAGTAGTTTCCCCCGCATCCGGGCGCCTACTGCGAAATAGCCGCATTCTCCTCTTCCTGTAATAAAAATAATTATATTTATCTTATATCACAGTAACATTTTCCGATGGTTTAAAATAATTTTTACTAATTACTAATTATGTTCCCAGACTAACAGTTCCTGTTAAATATGAAAAGAGTTATTTAAAAATGACTTCTGTCATCAAAAAAAATTTCGTAAAATTTTGTAATTTATTAACAAAAACTTCATGCAGACTTACTAAATGTAGGAACGAACTTTAGTATTTAGTAATAGTATAAATTATTTTTAAGCGTATTGGAACAGGAAAACATTATAACAAAATAAAACATTTTCTTGAAAATTAGTCTATTATAAAAATTATGCAGCCAGTTTCTTTCATTTTACCTATGTTGAATTTTAAAGATATGGTATATTACATAATATAGAGTGCCTATTTATGATGCTACGTGCTATATAGGAGTGTTTTATGTATAGTCTTACATTTTATCATTGTATATATTTTTTCTATTTCAGTACAAGAAAGGAAGGTAAAAGATATTTCACCGCATGTACCTAGTTTAAAGTATACAAGCTAAACTGATAAAAGTAAAGATTTACGTGAATAAATAAGTAAACGAAAAATTTGCTAGTTTACAACAAGGTGGAAGGTATTTGTACATAACTACGGGATAATATTTTAGACCCACTAGCCACAATAAAATCTCAATGAAAATTCAAGCAATATTACTTATTAAATAAATTCTATAATAAAAAATTTTGCAACACGTTTAATATCGTCCCGTTTTATGCAATCTTAATCATCCTAACAAAAATTACAACTTTAATAATTATCCATTTTTAACAAAAACTGCAAACTGCAGCAATTAATTTAAATTTAATAACAGAGCTCTGAATTTTAATTTAAAAACATTTAATTCGGAAAATGTGAACTTCTAAAAAAAACTTTTCTGCGACCTAAACTTATCTGTACGACAATTTTCAATAATTTCCTAAAAATACTAATTATATGAAGCAATACAGCTGGATTATAAACTAAACTGTATTTCTGCTAATAGTAAAAATAATAATAATCAGAGATTGACAACTCAGTCTTATCTTATGCTACGTACAGACCAGTGCTTATCTCTGCACTTGGACCTATAGCTGTTCAGGAGTTAGGTAGTCTTGGATTATGGAGGGAAAAGAATTCCCTCCTTATGGAGGAAATGAGAATTTTTTCCCCATATTTTATCTCATAAAAACTATTACAGCGTAATTTTTCTGTCCCAATTTTTCAGCATATATCTAGTTTGTAATCGTAGAAAATGACTTTTTTTTTTGTTGTCACTTTATTACTTCTAAAATTATTACACAAAGAAAATGTGTAACGTCACCATTTTGTACTAATTTAAATATTTATGATTTTAAAATCAAAAGTAAAAAAAAAAAAACGAAAGACGTTAGCAAAAGAATTAAAATTGTTGAAGGGCGTTAGGTTACCTTTTCCCAATGCTGTTGAACATTTTAGACTTTTTTTTTCAAGGAATTTAGCAAATTTTTCCCACATTTTATAAAGTTAACAAAATCTTGTTGAAATGAAAGCAAATATTCAAAACTTATCATAGGAAAAAACTAAAGCAGGAATATGATGAACAAATTTTAGTAGAGAATTTTATTTTTTGGTCAGTTCTCTCGTAATTTTTTTTTTATTACAACACAATCTACAATTTAACATTAAAAATTTTTTCATTCAGTTAAAACAAGATATTCATTTACTCAAAAATAACATGACTGATTAATGTATGATTTCAAAACATCAATTGTATATCGTATATAAATTTCATGAAGCAATGTATGGTTACTCGTATACAGTATTAAATGCAGACCCATATATGGATGAAAAAGAAGAAATGGTTTAACTTTGCAGTTCAGTGAAGAGGACTTAAGAATGTAACGTAGACTTAAGTATTAAAGAACATCAATTGCAGTACTAGACGTAAGCGGATTTAAACTTCAATAATGATTATTGTTAAGTAGATTATAAATATAATAAAATATAAAAGAAGTATAAAGGAATATGAGGAAACAATTTTTCTTCTTCAGCATGAACATCCTTGAATATATTGCAAGAATATAATAATTTTTAAATGTACAATTGTTTCTAAGACTTTCCGAGTATACCGGTTAAATTATTTAATAAAATCAATCGAACTAAACGTCAAAATATTTTTCAAAATGAAGTAATATTTTTATTTAAAAGTTACACTGATATTTCGCCTACTCAATATATTCAATGAATTCGCGATTAAAAAGAACAAGACAATTAATTTATTGTTTCACACTGTTTGCCATGTTATTTGTTATGGCTGTGATACTTGTGAATCTAATGAACTACATAGTAATGTTACTATCGCTCTGAGAGTTATATTTATTCAATTTTTCCTTTTACAGACGAGAGTGAAGATTTCATTTTATATAGCTGAACATCTCGTATTTTGGAGGGCTTGGCGTACTAATTTGCAGGAGTATTATATTCCTGAGCCCATGGGCTCAGTAAAAAATACAACGGGAAACTACTTCCCTCGCTTTCATAAGATAGTTAGAAGGTTAAATAAACCCTAAGTAACTTTTAATTGTTTTTGGACTCGATTACTCAAAGGTTTTTTTACGAAAACAGGTAAAATTAAAATATTTCTTTTTCACAAACAAAATAAGTATAATGGATTATATGAATGAGAATGTAAAAAATAATTAAATTTGTCATTATTGTAAATAATAATAGGATTAAAAAAAAATACTGTGTGTTAAATATGATTTTTTTTTTTAAATTAATACTTATCTTCATAAAATATAGGTACAATATTATTTCTGTTTTTACTGAAATTATATGTTCTATTACAGATCTATTTTTCATCTAGAAAGACATGATTTTATTTAAGTATTACTAAGTTATAAAGTAATTATTTATATTAATAGCTATTAGTATTTTAGAAAAATATTCCATAATTCGGAGAACGTTTTCCCTATTGGTATGAATTAGTAATGATTTGATGTACTATAACTAGCTACTTAATATTATTTTTTAAAAAAAGGTAAATGACTTTCATTTAGAACGAAAATTTATCTAATGTAATTATGATTACAAAATTAAACTACTTTAATCCTATGATATATGAATGTTGTAAAAGTATGAATTTATCATATAATTATTAATTAACATGATAATAATATTTTGATATGATTATTTCTTTCCAATGTGATTATTTCTTTATTATAAATATTTTTTTTTAGCTTTTTCTCTGAAAAAAAAAAACATTTTCTTTTATTGTAACATAAAAACAGAATTTAATGAAATTGCATCGCTTTTTAATTAATTATACTGTTAAAAATCAGTGATCCTCTTAATTTTATAATTTTGTTAAATTAAATAATATTCACCATGTAGCTTCTTCAACCTTCTTTGTGTATGAATTTATTTTAAATTGGGATTAGGAAAAAATCCAGAATGAGATGTATACATACATTTATTTATTTATCAGATTAATTAAATGTAGAAATTCGTTTAACGAAGGAGAATAAAAAAAGTAATTTTGAATACGAATTTTTATTACTTTTGCGTTCGCATATAGTCTCATAAAATTTAATTACAGCAAATTTATGAAAAAAAAATTAAATTATTCCTGCCGTAATAGTCACATAGATTTCATAAAGTGTATATTAGACAAGCAAACTAGTAAATCCAGATATATAATGTAATATATAAAACATTAATTGCATCAAAAGCTTCGGTACATTAACTTCACTGAACGCGTCTTCCGGTTTTTATCTTAACTAAAATAGATATATACGGATATAATACATACATGAGTACACAATTTATTTTCTCTTATTCATGGAGTATAAATTATTTTTCCTATTTTATGTAATACTCATGAAACTAATCTACTTAACTTTTTCTGTTATTTTATACTGTTCTGCAATCTTATTGAAAATATTCGATGTGTTAATTAAAAATTTACTGTTTAATTAATGAATAAGTAATTATTTTGAATTCTTTAAATTCTTTCTTTTTTTTTTAAATTCAAAACTTGGATGTATAAATATAAAAAATATAAGTATGAGATTTTTATGGCAATATCAAGGAGAAACAATAACATTTCTGTTCTTTCTTATTCCCTTCATGTTTCTGATTTTATTCTTGTAAGAAGCTAACCAATTATTTATGTATAATATAATAATAATAAAATACCTACAGGCTATTTTGATAAAAAGAAAAACCTATGATAAATGAAAACGAAACCTATGATCTATTTTGATAAAGAAACATATGATGTGATAATTTAATTAAAAAAATATAACTTGGACTAATATTTAAAATAGTATAAGATGTAAGAAATTTATGCTGATAAAATTATTCATTGCAACCTTTAATGGGCTCATTATATTTAGCCTCCTCCGCACGTAGTAACTTAAAAGTGATATTTAACAACCAGAAAAATTATCTTAGAGCACTGCGAAATGATGTAATTTATTTATTATTAACCATTGGCCCAATTATTGTCGCTTATGACAATTTAGTTGATGACAATTTAAGTTAAATAATAAAATATTTATAATGGAAATCGGTATTAAAATTTAATTTGTTTAGTTGTAAATATAAAGCTTTGAATAAAATTCTAATTTTAAAAATTTATGCCAGATATTGCCGAATCTTTTTAACGAATTACTGCTAAAAATCTACAGATCGTCAAAGAAAGATTTACGGGGATTAAAATATAAGTGAACGAGGATACAATCCCCGAGAGACATTACCTCTACCACTTAAATATTAAGCTATGGTCTTTTAGAAAAATACTTTCATGAAAGTGATAAATAATAAAAGGTTACTTTATGGATTACCAAAAAATAGTAAATAAACGAAACACTAGGATAAGTGATGATTATATACCATGAAATAAACTAAAAACATCATACCACAATATTTAACTTTGTATAAATTTCTAGATAAGTATTTGCATACTAATAATAATATTCTATCGCATTGATATAATAAGAATAAGAATACCAAAAATAAATATAAAAAATCTGATATGACACCACATGACTTCCTTGTACGCCAATTAAATTATATATACACATTTTCAATAGTACATAAAATGTTATTTCCCTAATAATTTCTGTTTTTTTTTTTGTTTTTTATGTATACTCGTAATTATATATATATTTTTCTGTTGAATTATTTATTGTATATATATATATATATATATATATATATATATACATATATATATATTAATATTTAAATTATTTAAATTTAAACAAAAATGTTAAAAAAGATAAAAGGAAATGAAATCGAATTCAAATCGATGTGCCTTCCCCTTGTAAGATCAAAATAATTCATTAATTAAACATTTATTTGACTACAACTCTGGAACCAATGAAAATATGTACCACTTATGATATATAATTGAAAAGCTCTTAATGAGGGGTTGTTACTGCAGTTACAGGAAAAAGTCCAAAATACAAATATTTTGGGTTTTTTTGGACATTTTTGGTGAAGTCGATTGCAATCAAAAGGAGAAATTGCACAACTAGATTTTAAACAGTCCTTAATCCAAAATTTTACTGCTAAGTTTTTGAGTTATGCGAGATACAGACGTCACGCCAAAACTAGTAAAAATTGATTCAGGGGTAGTCAAAATGGATATTCTGTTGATATATGAAAACCGAAATTTTTAGCGATCACATGGGTATGTAGAAAGAATTCTGATTTTTCTTTTTAAAAGATTCTGATTTGTTTAAAAAGAATTCTGATTTATTTTTATCTCCTTTATTTCTTACAAGGATGTAAAGGTAGTTTTGTTGTTTTTTTTTTTTTTTTTGTTTAACCTCCGGAACCACAGTTAAGTATATCTTCAGAGGATGAGATCAATGAATTGTAGCGTGAGTGAAAAATGCCATGCCTAACCGGGATTTGAACCCGGGACCTCCGGATGAAAGGCCGAGACGCTACCACTCCGCCACGGAGGCCGGCAAAAGTAGTTTTGAATAATCATTTGAAACTCATGATTAGTGAAAAATCTTTTTTATTATTATTTTTTTTTAATAAAGGCAGTAGGTTATTTTTATAAAGGCAGTATTATTTTTATTTAAATACAGTGGTTAAATGCGGAAAAAAAAGGATAAAAAATATGGGTATGTAGAAAGAATTCTGATTTTTCTTTTTAAAAGATTCTGATTTGTTTAAAAAGAATTCTGATTTATTTTTATCTTCATTAAGGTGAAGAATTTTGTTTAAAGATTGAATTACAGACAACTTTTATTTTTTTACAACTTAACTGATGTCACCGTTGTCATTTAGGTGTAAATAGGGGTCAATTAAGTATGTTCAGGCACAGTGTGGTTGGTTATTTAACTAACCAATATCGGCGTCAGATTTCACTAACACTATGTAAACAACTTCGTTTTCTTGTGCGAACCCATATAAAAAACAATAACTGTCAGTGAAATAGTTCTGTACAACTTTCAAGCAGAAAATTTTTGTGTACAAAGAAAAAAACAATGATTAACAATTAATAATGATTGATTAATAATTATTATATTGAGAAAATACTTTTATTATTTGTAAATGGTTTAAATTTTATTTAAAAAAAAAAAAAAATTATAAACCATTTTTATAATCCATAATATACAGTTCAATTTAAAAAAAGAATCCATGAATTTCTATATTAATATAATTTTCATTTTCAAAATACATCAGCGGTGTAGCTGAAGTTATCTTATTATTTCACATACTACCGTTCTTTTCCTAGTGGGCTGGTAGTTCTTTATACTACCCAAAACCATTAATCTATTTTGCTTTAAAAAAAAAGATTCTGGAAGATTTTTTTATCTTTTACAAACCAAAGAGGGATATTTTCCTGAGACAAGATTCAGGAAAATATTGTTTTCTACTTATCCTACTTTAGTTTCTATGAGTGTGTATCTCACCTCTTATGAACGCAGCTTAAGGGCTATAGGATTAAGCTGGATATATTAATACCATTTAAAATAACATATATAAATTAAAATGTACGAATTTATTGTAGTATGTCTTTATTTACAGTTTAGTATAAAATATATAACATGAGTATTATAAAATTACTCTTGACTATAGTGTATTATAGTATATTACGTCTTTCTGTTTTATTTTTTAAATGATTGTTTCCATTATTATATTGGTGATTAGACCATAAGTACGGATACAAGCTAAACTAATCACATTTTTATTTACTAGTAAATGTTTATCAGTTTATTTTTGTTAAAGGAACTTGCAGTTCGAATTACAGAGATCTTAAAGTGTTATACTGTCTTGAGAGTTTTTTAACCTCTCGAACCACCGTTAAGTACACTTTCAGAAGAAGAAATGAATGATTTTTGGAGTGTGTGAAAATGCCATCCGTGACCGGGATTCGAACCCGGGAACCTCCTAGTGTCTTGAGGTACTACCGCAAGTAAAATGTTACGAATTTTAAAGATATTAATCAGTAGAAGTTTGAGTCGGTGAAACACAATATTAATTTTTGAAGAGCTTTAATTATGGTATATTTATTAGTTTATCGACCTAAAGCTCGATAAACAAATATTTTACGTTTACATATTATTATTATTTTTCATCGTAAGTTATAACTGATATTAAATGTAGTATATCCTATTGCTTACCGTAAGCATTTATTACGTTTGCTTTTCTTTGTTTTATAATATAGACTAAGGTAATAGTTGACAAATGCGTGTGAATTTTAACCTTCAAGTATCATCTATAAAAATTAACGTGCCGGAAACTATGTACTGATTCTCGTATGCAGATAATTTATTGATGCAATATTCTGAATACAAAGGAAAAGCTGACACAAAGTAGATTAATATCAGTTTTAATAACGAAGATTCTCTTCTATTTATTAATTTTAAATTAATATTTGGCTCTATAATTTAATTCTTTATATCTAGAATATTTTTTTGTTATTAAATTAAATAATTTCAGTATATAACTTTTTATTTTTTATATGCAAAATATTTGATTTTATTTCTAAACATAATACAAACTCTTTATGCTAAAGGCAAAAACAGTTTACTTTGCACAACCACTGTTTTGTAAAATGTCAAAGTTGAACTTTTCAAAAGCAGCTTATATGCTATTAATACTTTCATTTTTTACATATTTTTTCAACCGAAAAGCGATTTGCAAAAACAATACTAAATATTATCTATACATATAATAGAATAACTAGAGTCGTCCCTGTGCGCACTCACGCAAAAACTGCAGGACAAATATGAATAAAACTTTGCAGATTTATAGCTCAGAGGTTTCGTCTTTATTTTCGATTAGAATTATCACGATATTCTTAATGAGGGTTAAGATATTAAATATATCTTTAGTGAGATATATTTTAATAGGGGTTAAGATCTCAAAATTTTACTTTTGAATATTTAAATATTTATTAGCTTAGATTAGTTCATTTAGCGAAAGTGTATGGATTTTGATTGTTTATTTTGATTGGATTGCCAAAAATTAAAAAAACATATGCTTTCACGTAAAAGAAATAGTCTTTCTCATTGTTAAAATTCTGTTAAAAGAATGAGAAAGTTTCTTTTTCTCTAAAACAGTTGAAGGGCGTGATTCTCGGTTAGCTGCTGACTATGAACGCTACGCCAGACTCGAGCTGCAGTAAATTAGCAACGCGAGTTTTAGTTAAATTCCTCACGAATTCATACTGATCACACTGTAGAACTACCGAGGTTACTTAAGGGTAGAAGTAGCTTTAGCTGTAATGTCCAAATTAAGTACGCCGATCGTGGACATATTGACCCCATGACAAAAGTGTGTTCGTGTTATTATCATGCTCGGAAATTGAAAAGGAACCTAAAGGGATATGTTCGTCTGCAGTTTTATAGCTTCTACGTAAGAAAAAAGATCTTTTCAGACCTTTTCAGACCTTTTAATCACCTTTTCAGACCTTTGGAGGAAAAAGACCTTTTCAGACCTTTTTATTTATCAATATTATTCTCACAGTAATGAGGATAACGAAAAAGCGAGAATCCAGGAGCTGGAACCACCTGGCTAGACGAGAAAGGCCCGTACCGGGTATTTTTTTTTTAATATTTAAAAAAATATTCAATACTAAACTTCTTAGACAAATTTCAGTATTTTATTAACTCTTAATAAATAAATTTTTGTGAATAGTATTATATTTTCCACATTCTTTTTTTTCATGGTCTTTGAAAATTATCGCAAATTTTCACACCTCTCTTCAAGGTCAAGGTTTGACACATGTAAAACACGTTAAAATACGTGTCAAACTCAAAGTGGTTCTGGTTCTCACAACTAAAGCAAAGATACTAAAGCGACTATGACTGTGAAAATTGATTCACTTTACGGAGAAATTTCTAACTGTAAGTGATTTCAATGTGGAAAAATAAAAGTAAGTTTTTATAGTAAATAAAACGTACCATTTTGATAGGAAGGCACTCTGATAGGTTAATCTGGCTGCAGTTAAATCAGATAAATCTCTTGTAGTGATTAATAAAATCACTTGCATACCTCTTTGCTTATAACCAAACTGGATTTACGAAGTAGAATATTTAAAACTTTAATGTAAAATCATTTTAATTTTCAAATCATTATATTATTTATTTAATAACAAGACATAATATAACAATAATGATAATTAATAGAAAAGTAATTAAGATAAAGAACAGAATAAGAAAATATAAGTAAAAACTAATAAAATTTAATATAAGAACATATGTGTATTGAATTTATGATCACAGTAAAATAAAAATAAGGTTTTCAAACAAAGCGTTCCAGTGAAATACATTATGCGTTCCGACCACGACAATAAACTTCTGTGATTCAATCAAGATACGATCCTCTTACCTATAGATAGTGTGTGACCTAAATAAATTCTGATAAAAATATTTATATATACTCTTTTATATATTCCTTTAACGATTTATTATTTCTGCTTTTTACGAATTTTACTATTAAACTGTTTTATACGTAAATTGGTATTAGACAAATTAAATTAGATTTTAATTTTCAATTTTATTGTTCTTTTTATACTTGAAAAAAAAAAATGGAATATTAACTAAAAAATAAGATCTTAAAGCTCGTGCTGTCTTCAAACACTTAAATGATACTGAAATTTGTTATTGATCGGTCTCAACAGATAAACTATTTAAAATTAATCCGTCATTATAGCTTAATTGATAGAATGCATTCAGTACCCTTATTCGAGTATATCTTGCATTTAATTTCAAATATGCTATTAGTATTTTATTAATTATCATTAACAATAACAATATCATTATCATAACAATTTTCAACTGGGGATAAACAATTGATAATAATGTCAAATTGATAATAATAATGTCTCCCATTAATTCTGCTTAATGATTAACTAATTAACATCGTTAATTAAGTGTTAAAATTTAACTAAAACCGTTATATCCATTTACTTCATTAATTTTTTCCCCTCCCCTGGGTCGGACCTCCAATTAAGTATAGCGCAACCCAGGGGAGGGCAACTCACTCTAGTGGGCGTGCTAAGGTGAAGGAACTGGAGTTAGGGATAAAGTTCTCATTTCTATATTATTGAACAAAAAAAAACTTATGAATGGGGGGTCATTCTGTTCTTCCTTTTATTATTATTATTATTTTTTAATAAACAAGGACTAACTCATTATTGGGACTTTTACCTTTGTACCTTATTTGCTGTCACTTCCTTGAGACCCCAAGAACGAGGGCGTTCGGGAGTCCCCAGTCGGTCATCGGATACGACCACCACGGCATGCCGCACCTCACGAGTAAGGCTGTCCACCCCGCCTCCCACCACGAGGCCCAACTGGTGGCCCCAATGCCCTGTCATGTTCCTCCTTCTTTTGGCAATTCTTGTGATTAAGTGATTCACCTCGTTCCAGGCTTCACTGCAGGATAACATGTATCTGGTAATTGTCTCTGGGATCAGGTTACGGATCTCGGTTATCCTTCTCCATGCTTCCCACATGTCACAGTGGAAAAGCATGTGCTCCGGCGTATCTTCAGCGGCATAAAAGGAGCAAACTGACGTAGCTCTCCCAAAGCGATGCAAATATGCGTTGAAACATCCATGCCCCGTCATAAACTGGGTGAGGTGGTTCACTCACCACCATATCCTATATAGCCACTCTTCTAGTTCATTTATCAGAAGCTTTATCCACGCCGCCGCCTCGCCGAATTGCCACCTTTTACACCATTCTTGTTTGACGACGTTCCTCGCTGCCATCCTAGTTGTGCCTTAGTACCTCAGCATGCGCTTCTTAATTAAAAGATCTATGGGAGAAACTCCCGAGAGCACGCAAGTGGCTTCGTATGAAGCAGTTCTGTAGGCTGACACTAGTACTAACAATGATCTACTGTTCGCTCCTCTAAGTCTACTCAAATTTCTTCCGGTCATTGGAGCTGACCCCCAGGCTGGTGAAGCATACAGAAGGACAGACATCACTGTGGTCATGATGACCCTCCTTTTGAACATTCTTGCTGGGAAGCCATTAACCCCTGAAGTATTTTCGTGGTGACCTCCGTTCTCTGACAGAGATGTTGTATATGCGGAGTAAAGCGAAAATCGCTTCTCGGCCTCTTGCCTAAGATGAAAGTGTACTATCTGTTCTTATCATTTTAATATCCATTTACTTGCCGAAAATTAGCTATAAAAATATTAAGTGTACAAAGTAGTATTGTCATTTGTAAGTGAATGAAATGTAATTAAATTTTAAGAAGAATAAAAAATACAAAAATTTAAATTCTGTCTTTAATATTGTTTCAGTTTTGTAATTTCAAGAAAAATGAGTAAAAATAAATTCAGATTAATGAGTGATTTCTAATGATTCTTACATTCATAAGTATATTACGTGTGCAAGCAGGTGTGTATAAAAGTATGTGTTAGTTCCATATATATTCCTTATATATATATATTACATAATACATGAACGTGTAGTAGAAAAAAGGTAATAAAATAAAAACTAAAAATAAAATAAATATTATTACACGGAATTAAATTATTTAAATAATAATTTTATGGAATAAAATAAAAATTAAAATATTGTATTACAATCGATGTTCATTAACAAATATTTCGTTGATTAAAATAAAAAGAAATACGACACTATAAACAAAAAGAAAATGAAAATTTAAGCTGTAAAAACAGGAGATATCACGGTAACAGCTTTATTAGTAAAAAATATTGTTTTAGTTTTAGACCTATTCTTGTTAGAAGTTCATTCAGATAAGAGAAACTGTAGAGAGGGTCGTTAGTAGATGATGAAGGAAAAGGATAAATGAGAGGAATCAACGGACGTTACAAGGGGATGCCGAACCGTTGTCTGGCATGCATTTACCTGCCGTAAAATTATTAGGAGCCAATTTAGTCGGCTCTAAACAAACACCTTCCCACCAGATAAACCATTTGACAGGCGCTATCCGCCATGTTATTATACCGCCCTTCTTGTACCCTCACACCACCGTATCGTATCCAATTGTAAGTGATCGTTAAGGAAAAAAAACTTCAACCTTTAAAAGGAATCGCATTTAAAAAAAAAAAAAATTAAAATAACTCACAAATTATGAAATAGAATATTATAAAATACAGATAAATAATTTTGAAAAACGAAAATAGAAGGAATAACGAAATTTTTCCTGCTATTTTTAAGTCTAGTTTGGCAACGAAGAACGATGCATATTTCAAACCAGTATTACCAACGCTTTCTATGAAACTATGAAATGCTCAATCTTTGTTGAATATATTACATATATTAATACAGAATGTTATATGTCGATTTCGTCTCACATAAATATTTTGCCAATTTTTCTGATTCATTCAAAGCTATCATCCCTCGTTCAAATATTTGACCATTTCATATTACAATATGATTTATAATTAATAAATATATAATATAATAGACTGTTAGTAAATGACATAAGATGATTAATTAAACATGTATTGTTATCCTCATTACAACGAAACACATTTAAGAAAAAAAAAGAAACAATTTTGTCTACTGAGTAATTATTTCTAATTTAAATAAATGTTGTACATAAGTTTTCCAGATGATGTTTTTAAATTATTTATTGGACTTCAGATTTTACGTTGAGTTTGGCCATCTAAATGGCAAGTTTACACCTCAAGCTCTTAAAACATTTCTTAGCTTTTTTTTATTTTATCTCTCTCCTAAATATATATATAATAAATTTACTAATGGAAATAAGAAATAAAAGGTTTACAAAAGTTTGTTTACAATTATTTTTTACTAGTAAGTACAATAATTATTTGTGTAATAGTTGGCAATATTATTCGTTCGCTTTCCCGCCAAGTTTCCTTATCTCAGTTACCATAATAAAAACACAAAAAAAAAGTTACCATAATAAGGTTCGGTGATTATTGTAACGCAAGTAAACAGAAAAAGAGAGAGATTTACATGAAAATTACCATACCAATAATCAAGAATCAAGTTAATATCTTCATTTGTTCCTGAGAAATTGCAAATAAATAGCCGGATTTAAAAAAAAATTCAGAATCCATTTTAACGAATTTCTGAAAATCCTTTCTTAGTCTGAACTTACACGGTTTTTTTCATCATATTATCATCAGTATTTTTTCTGAGCGCTGATGAACCAGTCAGTCGAGACAAGTTGTTTTATAGTTACAGATTTATACATAAATATATATATATAATTTTAGATTAGTATGGTATTTCAGGTAGCTGCACAATTAAACTAGATATTACTGATTAGAACAAATTAACATATATTTTTCACTTCCTCATTTTTTAAATTGAAACGTATTAAAAGAGAGATGTAATTTTTATCATCATTTATTATTCTTGAGTTAAGATCGTAACAGGATCTTCGAGTAAATCAAAGAAGTAACAAAAAAAATTAATTATTTAGTGAGGAATAATTTGTTTAATACTTAAATTCGTATTTCTATCTTAAATATTTAAATTCGATTAATTTTCTAATTCTGAAATAATTAGTTTAAAGAAAAGGCAATTTAGTTGTTTAGAGAAACGCAAAACAACTGAATGCGATCTACTTCTTAATTATGGATATTTATTCTTCTCTTTATCTGTTTAGCCTCCGGAACTACCGTAAGGTATTACTTCAGAGGATAAATGAGGATGATGTGAATGAAGT
>JAAAKQ030072944.1:0-15367 GCA_010016005.3 Zanna intricata | reverse complement strand
TAGTTAATATATTAATCTAATTTAAAAACTTTACACCAGCCATTCCACAAATCTACATAATTTTATAAGAAAAAACTGATTCATAAAGCTTAATTTTCTATTTATCTAAAATCTATACAGCAAAATTAATGAAATTTTACTTATAAATATTTAGCTAGAAATATTTTCTTATCGTAAATTTATGATGGGGTTCAATAACCTATGAATAATTTTTTTTTTAAATTGGTCAAATTATTACTCTGAGATAAGATAAAATTTTAAAATCAAGTTTTTTTAACGACTTCAAAAGATTTTACATAACTGAAAACTTTTAAACAGCAGATTTGAGCGTAAACTAATGTTATAATAGATTTACGTTTATACTAACGTCTCAGGAGTGATTGACCTGAGATTGTACAAGACCGATATTGTCGGAGGCTAAACAGAAGAAGAGTTCTTAACAGAAATTTACGTTTGTATGTAAAAGATTAAATATATAATGTAAAATTTATATAATAAATATAATTCACTTATAATAGATTTCTTCTAACCTGTGGTTTAGAATTGTTTTTTAGAAATTGTATTTAAAATCTAACCATCTACTAATATTTTTTTTTTATTCTTCCCTTAAATAATCAGCACTTGTATTAGTAATTTCGTCATCAAGCAGCTGGAAAATGAACATAATCAAATAGACATTTTTCCCTTGAAACAAAGATTTTTCCCAAGTTATATTTTTTAATAGTGAAACGAATTCCGACAAAACATTCCGTTTTGTAAGCTCTATTAATATTTCGTTAAAGCGAACAATAACATAGCGAACAAGTCTCTTAGAGAATCATGTGACTAATAATAAGGGAAATACACCTATGTGAAATAAATATTCATACGTTAGGTGTCTTCATAAAATATTTTTATGAGATCAGATTAAGGAATAAGCAGCTCCTAAGATGACCTTCATCAATTAATTAATTAATTAATGCTTTATTATTAGGTCTGGAAAACAAACAGTTATGCCAGATCTTAATCTGAGAAAATGAATATATACCACCATAAATTTTATTTTTGAACTCAACGTTTAAAAAAAAGGAAATAAAAAAGTGAATAACAAGCTACATGAAGATTAACTGATGATGACTGAAAATACAAATATAGAAAAGGAATATTTTAGAAATATTCTTTTAAATTAAAAGAATAAAAGTGTAATAGACAAAGGAAGATTGTAAGAATTCATATCTTACAATCTAAATTAAAAAATTAATTATTTTTGTAAAAGTAGCATGCAAAAAAAAAATAATACGAATTTTTGGGAAATAATTTTAAAATCAAAGATCAGAATGTAAATTAATTTGATATTTTATTTAAATAAAAATCCAAAAAATACTACCATACTGTCATTAGTGAATTGAAATAACGCAAAAAAATTGTTTAGACAAACAGATCGTGTCGTCCATCTCACGTAATATACATTTATAGTCCATATTTCAAGGTGAACAAGTCGGAAATAAATTTAGTTTTTATTTTAATTGCTATCGATTTCAGAAAGCAAACTAAGGAAGAAGAATTTCTACACGGCATCTCTAGACGGTCATTATATAGAATAAAATATTTCGAATTTTAAAGAAAACAATTTATATATATAAAAAAAACTGGTTAATTATAGTTTTTTCAAGATTAGTTAGCTATGTTAATTAGAAGACAAAGAAAGGTAAAATACTTATTCAAAAATGAATGAGAAAAGAATATAAAGTCATCCTCTTTGATTTTTAACGTGTATGTAATTGAAACAAATGAGGAATTAAAATAAAAATATTTAAAACGAAATAAAGACTCAAAAATAGAAGAGTTAAAGAAAATTCATTCATAACATCGTTCTTTTGTCACACGAACAATAAATTTGAAGAAGTAAGGAACGATATGACTTCATTTTCGATTATTATTTTTTTTTTTAAATTAAAAATCACTCTTTAAGTAAATAAGTAAAAAGAGGTTAATAAAATATAAAAGGAAATAGAAACTAAGGAGGAATTAATTATTAAATAAGGAAAAGAAGACAAGTTATTTATTGAATTTTGTTACTCAGCTACTCATATAAACGGATGATGAAAGCTAATCAACAGAATCAGACAAAACTATAGAAAGGTGTTTAAATAAACAAATAAAATTTAAGAATCTAGAAATTAAGAAGAATTTTTACAATATTTTTTTTCCGAAGTATAGCACTCTCTGTAACATAATAAATACAGATAAATGGGAAACTATAAAACAAATTGAACAATGTCATTTGAAATTTAAATTTTACAAGGGAAATGTTAAAATCATTTAGGTTAATAAAACAAATGAAAGAGATACTACGGTCTGTTAAAAAAAAAAAACTTAGCTTGTGAAAACCTATCGCAAATCAGCTGATTTCGAAGTCGAGAGTTCTAAGGTTCAATTCCTAGTAAAGATAAACATTTTTATACCGATATGAACACGATATGATCGTGGATACCGATGTTCTTTGGTGGTTGGGTTTCAATTAACCACACTTCTAAGGAGTGATCGACCTGAGATTGTACAAGACTATACTTCATTCACATTCATACAAATCATCCTCATTCATCCTCTGAAATAATACCTTACGGTAGTTCCGGAGGCTAAACACATAAATAAATAGCTTGTGAAAACCAGAACTAGACTGGTGGAGTATTTACACATCCAGATTTTGTTAATTTTATTTTAGAAGAACGTGTAAAGGATAAGAATAAAACAAATATTAAAATAAATAATAAACAAGGACATTGGATTTAAAGACTATTAATTATTTGGTCAAATAGTTTAAAAAAAACAAATCACGGATCACAAAAAAAATATCTAAAATATGTCAGCTCTGAGCTGCTTATTTTTAAAAAAAATTTCTTTGAAAATAAATAAATTTTTATAATTCCCTATTTTATCTGTGCTGTTGGTGGATTGTTTAATAAATTGGCTTTTAGATCAGATGGTATCAAATTAGATTTCCGGGAATATCTAACATTTTTCAATTATTTATTTCATTTTCTTCGAAAAATAATAAATAATTAGATAAAAAATAAAATGATTAACAACAGATAAAAAAAAATATAACTCAATTTATATAAAATAATATTCAGAATTGTAATAATAATAAATATATAAGATGTTTATGTATTTATGATAAGTCAAAGATTCATGGAAAAATTTAGATTATATAAAATTAAGTGTGTTTAAATAAAGATATTTCTGGATTGGATTATATGATTGGTAATTATTGTACAAAATAACCAGAAAATATAAATATTTTGAAATATTAAGATGTTTATATTAACACAAAACGACTGTCAACCTATAATTAGCTGTAAAATACCACAGCACTATAATTTAAAAAAAAAAATATCTTCACATAGAGTGTAAAAAAACAAAACACATTTTTATTTTGTAAAGCATAACTATACCTGCGACTTCTCATTTATGATGATGTTTGTACAAGAAATTACTAATATAGTTGTAAAGTTTTGTTAAAATTAAATATTTTCATATAATATTAATGATAAATATAATATTTATTAGCGGCTTAGTCTATGAAGGATAGTTTTTATTTCTGTTTAGCAAAGAATGAACAAAATTTTTGATGCTAAATAGCAAAAAAAAATAATAAATGTTTGAAAAGTTGATTGTTGAAAATTATACTGTAAAAAATTTGCCTCAAGGTATTGGTAAAAAATACCAAAAATTTAAGGAAAGTATAAATAAGAAACTTCTTTCATGTGAGAAGAGGAAAACCTCCTTTAAAAAATTAGAAAAGAGAATGAATTAAATAAAAAAGGATATTAAAAATATATCAGATTTCAATATAATTTTAAGTAAGTATTTAGTTCTAAAATAAAAGTATAGTTAAAAAATGAAAAAAGAAAAAACAATTTTTCAACGCAGCGGTTAGAGATCCGAACTACGATTTCAATAAAATATTTAAATAAAAAGTTAGAAGAATTGTGTACGTAAGTTTTTCTCCAGTAATGTTTTTTTGAAAATAAATTTAAGTATGAAAATAGAAAACATCGTCCTCTAAGTACATTTTAAAAATTCTCTAAACAACCTGTTTTTTAAATTATTTTTAGAAAATAAAATAATTTATTTGACCAGATAATTTAAGAAGAACCAATCACTTCATATTTGTTTTTTATATTTTAATGGATGAAAACGTAAATTTCAATATTATTAATTCAATAATATCTTATTTCCTTAAAAGATTTCAATAATTACTCGAATTTTGAATTAATATTACTCGTATTTCTGCAGTAAATTGACATGTATTTTTTACGAATTTAACGTAACATTATTGATCAATAAAAAAAAGTTATTTAACTTAGTGAAATGTATGAAAGCTATTCCAAAATTACACGGTATAAGGAAATTGATTTGTACTTTTTTTTTTAATACAATATCGTGCAATTTAATAACATGGTTAGAAAAATATTTAGTTTATAATTAAACAACATTTTAATTATTTTTTATTTAAATAATAGTTAATAATTTAAATAGTTACGTCATTAGTAACTTACTGTTAGTTTCAGTTCAAAATTATGTTCTTATTTCACTTGTAAATTCTCAATTTTACGATGAAAATATAATGTTATATTTTATGATAAAGAATAAAAATAATAGCATTTTATAATTTTTAATTCATAATAAATATTACTCTTACAAAGGGGTTAATTTGGCTGGTAGATTATGTATGTAAAAAAAATTCGAATTTTTAGCTATAAAAAAAATTAATTTAATGACGTAAATAGAAGTAAAGTTATGGGAGAATATCCTATACGGTTCTTTATTCAAAATATCATTGAAAAGAAATTTACCTTTAGATGATTATTGACGCAAGGTGCAAGCTTATCTAGTAGCTTCGAGATTGTTCCGCTAGTCAGCAGCACTTTATAGTAAACGACACTATTCTTTTTTTTTTTTTTTTAGGACTAACAGAATGATAAATGTAAGGTGGGTTATCAGTGCATATTCAAAACGGTCCGCGTCGGGATCAACCAATAGGAAGAGGGGGCGGTCTCTAAAATCTCCGGACTCATCAAATTGACAGTTACTAAGTGAAAATGGGAGGGGGGCCCCCAAAGAACCCTCCCGAAAACAATCATGGCTTCCGTGTACCCGCCAAATTTGAAACAGTATTCCACGAGACGCCGAGAAAGAAACATCAAATATAAACAACAAACCGCTACACTTTGTTTCTTTTTCAAATAAACAAACTATTTGTTGTTTTAATAAGGAAGTATATGTTGTAAAATTATAATGTAAAATGATTTTCATTTTTTCTCTATAAATTGATAATTGCTAACAGTAATTAAAGATTATTTACTTAAAATGATTCTTTAGTTTATGTAACTATTTAGTAATTGTAACATAATTAAATTAGAACGTATCAATAAATATTAAAGCTAAAAAAACAGTTCAAACATTCTTTTACAATTAATTTATTACTTATGACAAAATTCGTTTAATACCCGATTATAATTAACCATTACTTGAATAGCTTAATAGCAATTTAAATTATTCATAGTATAATAAGTTTGATTTACAATTACTAATATTTATATTATTGTACCAACTAATTAATTTAACTAATTTTTAAAAATGTCGATGTTTTATTTTATTACAGTATAACCTATTAGATCATGAATAAAAAAAAAAAACAAAATATTCATATTTATTGATAAACTAAACAATATAATTCATGTCAAAACAGAATTATTATTAACTCAATTTTTGATTTAAAAGAGCTTAGTTTTAAAAAATACAATTAAGATATTATTCCAAATCTTTTCAAAGTTGAACTATTAATTAATACATTAATTTTCTTCTAGTAAAGATAAAAAAAGTATTTACAAAAATGCGTTTCATGGTACAATGTAATTTTAATATACAAAAAAAAAAAATTAACAAATAAATTTTAATATACAAAAAATACTTTATAAAACAAAAATATTATTTAAAACAAAAACATAAATATACTTTTCCTTTAAGTTTGGGCTTAATTACATAAGAAATTAAGTATTTAAAAACCTATAGAAACAAATTTTAACAAAACAATGGTGTTGAAATGCTTGTATATGTTTTTCTTTAAAATAACGGTAAAGAATTGAAAATTAATTTTTTAACTATTAAATGCAAATGTAATAAAGGGTTTAACATTTTTATAAATAATAAAGTAATAGATAGAAATTTAATAAATTGAAAATTTATTACCGATTTGTTTAAACTTTAGACTTTTTAATTTTGTTTTTAACACTGAATCCAATTCAAGATTAGTAATATATGTACTCAAAAACTTTCGTACCGCATTCCTTTTCAAGTAGATTTATGTCCACAAGAACACTAGCCATAATAGTTTAGCAAAGTCATTCCTGGATAAAGCACAGAAAAAAAATGGCAAAAAAAATAGTAACTCACCAGTTTATTTATCTATTGTAAAATAGAGATTTTAAAAACTTATTAAAATGACAAAATTTAAACTTATTTTCATGCTCAAAAACCTTTTTATTATTAAATCTAGATGTAAAAGCTAAAACAATTATGAACCACTTATCATTTAAACCTGTTTTAAAATTATAACACATTTTATTTAATAGTAGAAAACTAGAATAGAACTGGAAACAATTTAATAGGCTTACCGAAAGAAACAGTAATTTTAGTTTAATACGGTTTAGTTAATTTTTTTGATTAAAAGTCATCATTTGTTAACATTAAACAAAAAAAAAAAAGAATTAAAAATGAATTAATAAACATTATATTTGAATTTGTAACTGTACCTACTCAGATTAAAAGAATTTTGTTAATACAAAATTCCGTAAAATTAAACGTTTAAAGATACAGAAAAATTTAGCCGTCATTCATTTTTCATTTAGCCATAATGTGAATGTAAACTTACTGAAAAATGATTAGCCTATATTTATATTCTACATTTTTACAGGTTTTTACTTTTTTAATTTGTTAACAGGATAGAAAAAAATACATACATACATACATATATATATATATATATATATATATATATATATATATATAAAGAAAAAATAAATAAAAATAGTACAGGAAGAAAATTAATAGGCCTGATCTATGAAAAACAAAAACAATCTTTTTATTTTTTACTTTCAAGTCCTACTAAGTATTGTAATCACGAAAATTTCGGTTTTAAGATTTCAACGGAAATATCTATTTTCATCATCTCTGAATCCATTTTAACTATTTTCGCACAACTCAAAAATGATTAGTCTTAGAATATTGAAATTTTAGATTTAGAACTGTTATAACATCTAGTTGTTCACCTCCCCTTTTGATTGCAATCGACTGAACCAAAAATAAATGGTACTTATTTTCATTGGTTCTAGAGTTACAGGTAAATGAAATTTTTAATTGCGGAAATACTAGGATATTATAAGGGGAAAACACATCCATTCGAATCAGACACCATTGCCTTTTTTGTTATTCTTTATTTTAAATATACTGATTTATTAATAATTTATTAACCTCTGATTTTAAAAATTTTTACAATAAATAATAATTCATTAATAACAATAAAAAAAAAATATGGAAAAAAAACAGAAGTTATTAGTGAAATAAAATTTTATATAATTTTAAAATTTTTATGTACTTTGTAATTTAATAGCCATATAAGGAAATGTGTGGCGTCCGCATCAGATTTGGTGAAACATCTGATTATTTAATATTAATTGAAAATTATTATTTAGAATCGTATTATTTTTTTTTTTTGTGCATTTGTTTTACTTTACTGATAATAAATATAGCAATAAAATACAGTAACCTTCTTCTTTTTCTTTTTCTGTTTAGCCTCCGAAACTACCGTAAGATATTACTTCAGAGGATGAATGAGAATGTTATGTATGAATATGAATGAAGTGTTGTAATCTTGTACAATCTCAGGTCAACCACTCCCGAGAAATGTGGTTAATTGAAACCCAATCACCAAAGAACACCAATATCCACGATCTAGTATTCAAATCTATATAAAAGTAACTACCTTTACTAAGATTTGAATCGTAAAACTCTTGACTTCGAAATCAGCTGATTTGAAACGTCGCGTTAACAACTAGACCATCCTGGTTGGGCTAGTAACCTTCATTTGTTTCGTTTTTGTTTTCATTTTATTGATAGTTACATCATAATAATTTAAAATATAGTATTTTATAGATATATAACTTACATTTATTTAAAGTGTAATAAAGGGACTTTTACTGTAACCTAATACTTCAGTTAAGATTGTTGAATTAATAATTGTACAAAATATTTGACATTAATAAAAACTAATATTTTAGCAATTGTGTAACTGCCCACTTTATTAAAGAATTAGAGAATCGTAACTCACTTTCAAATGAAATAAGTTTAAATTAAATGCAGAAAAAAATGTGTATATGTAATTTTATAGGCCTATAAGGAATCATGTGCTTCCACATCAGATTTTTTTTTCCCCTAGAGACACGAATTCCTACTTAATCTAGAAATCATTCATAATTTTAAATGCAATATTTTAAATTTCTTTTCTATTCAATTTAATCAAAATCATAATAATTGTTTTTGAATAGATGTTTAAAATCTAATCTATAAAATTTAATTTGCTTTCGCTTTTGTAAATTTTTGCACAAAAAGAAAATTATAAGAAAAATGTGTGTAAATATGAAAGAATTTATTAGAGTTTTAAATACATCCAGTAAGAATTCATACTAATCAAGTTAACATTGGTATAAATTAGAAATAAAAAAAAATTGTTTTGATTCTAATCTACAGGAAATACACACAAAATTTAATTTAAGCGTACATTAAAAAAAAATTTGAAATTACATATTTTATATAATGATATTTACATTTTAATGTGTTTTATTGTATAATTAATTAAGATATATTAAGCCTAATAAATTAATTAAATGTGCCTAAAATAAAGTTAATATAGGCAGCTTATTAATAACCAATTCTTATATGAAGATAAAACTTAATAGTGTTAGACTAAAAATCCCCTGAATCTGATTGAAAATTTATTAATGAATAATTAACTAATCGTATATAACTTGTAAAAATAATTGGCCGACTCATTTTGCCCTATATATATATTATTAATTAAAAATCACAATAACAAAAAAACACCCAATTAAATGATGAATATTACATATTTAGATAACTAAACGTAGAAAATTTTAAGCTAATCATATATTGGATTATCCTATCATGTAAAAGTTTTTAATTTTAAAATAGCCGGCCTCCGTGGCGCGAGTGGTAGTGTCTCAGCCTTTCATCCGGAGGTCCCGGTTTCGAATCCCGGTCAGGCATGGCATTTCACACATGCTACAATTCATTCATCTCATCCTCTGATGATATACCTTAAAGGTGGTTCCGGAGGTTAAAAAAAAATTTAATAAATTAAGCTAACAATTAACTAATTATAAATTAAAGTAAAAATAGAAAGACAAAAAAATTAATGGTAATTATTTGCTGGTAAATTATTAGTGATACTTCCAGGACCACCGTTAGGTGGTATCACTGTAATAATAATAGTATAATAGTATCACTGTAATAGTAGGTGGTGGCTTCAGAGGATGAGATGAATGAAAACTTTTGTAGATTGTGAAAATGCCATACCTGAGCTGGGATTTGAACCCGTAATTCCCGGATGAAAGGCAGTGATGCTACTACATGCGCAACAGAGGCCGGCGCAAAGATAAATTTAAGGAAAATTACTGCATTGTTTGTAAGACATATTTCATTATAATCACTCTTATCTCCTAAACAATAATTCAATACAACAAAAATTTTTTATTTAATTTTACCCGTAATTAAAATCACAAATAATCTGTAAAAAGCTATTTATTATAAAGTAGTATAAATTTAGCGTTAAAATACTAATAAATCAATGGTAAATAAGTAAATAAAAATAATTAGTCAGCACATTAGGCACTTGCATCCATAAAATATTGATATGTATATTTGTGTGTGTGTGTGTACAATTGTGTAGATAAAACTAAGAATAATTTATACCAAAAAAAAATTTGGCTTAATAATGAACAATAAGAAAAAAAAATTGTGTTATTTATTATACAGCTATAGTAAATATTTTAATCAAATGTCTTTAAAAATACATATTTTAATTAGTTAAATTGGATCTAAATCAAAAATTATTAGAAGATATGAATACAACATGATTAACAATTGTAATATTACACAGTTATATTGTGTTTGATAAATATTATATAGGCCCAAACACACACACACACACACACACACACACAGACACACACACACACTTACATACAATAAGCGACCTGAAGCTGTTCCAATACTGTAGTAAGATCATTGCCAAAGTAATTTATATTTTATATCTTTTAAAAATGGAACATATTGTTACAAATTAAAAAAAAAAATAATTAATATAAAAATGTTGTTATGACATCTGGCATAATTTTAATGTATATGTACAGGTGTTATATTTTACTTACAAAGCGAATATAAAAATTACTTCATCTGTTTCTGTCAAAACACTTTTAGCAAGAAAAATTACTTTATATATAGTTACTTATCTGTCAAACCAAAAATACCTACAGAATTATAATAACAATATTATTATAAAAATAAAATATAGTATATATATAAATAAAATATATACATTATAAACATATAATAATAATTATTATTATTATTTGCATTTTATGAAAGCTAAACAAGATATCATGCCTTTTTAATTTTAACAATGTAGAAGAAGCTTTTCTTTAGACTGTTCAAAAATTGTTATCGACAAATTGATTTTGAAGATTACAGGCATATATTACAGCCAAAAATATACCATATTGCCATAAAGATTTGGTAGTGATCAAAATATTGATCAATATAAAATATTGATCAATATAAATTAATTTGTCAAAAGAAAAAACACGAGATTTTAACTAGAAAAAGTTTTAACGTGGATTTTACACATATACTCGCGCACGCACGCACAATATATATATTACATATTGAATAATATACATAAAGATATTCTTGCAAATTTTATAGTTCATAAAATTTAAAAAAATCAGATGTGGACATCACTTATGACTTCCTTGTACGAAAATCTAAAAATATTACCATTCTAAATTATAATTTTCAATTAATATTAAACAGTCAGATTTTTCTCCAAATGTATTACATTACACATATTTAATAATACCTATTAAATTACATATACACATTTTTAAAAGTACATAAAACTTTTTCCGCTAATAACTTCCGATTTCTTTTTAATTTTTTTTTATTGTGCTTATTGAATTATTATTTAATGTCATTTTTTTTACAATCACGGATTACGGATTAATGATTAATAATAAATCAATATATTTAAATTTAAAAAAAAAATTAAAAAAGAAAAAAGGATATAAATGTCTGATTCCAATCAATGTGCCGTCGCTTGTAAAAGATCCAAATATTTTTCATTAATTAAAATTTTATTTGCCTATTAGTCTGGAACCAATGAAAATAAGTACCACTTATGATATATCATTGAAAAGTTCTCAGTAAAGAGCTTATTACTGCAGTTAAGAAAAAGTTCAAAGTCCAATTTTTTTTTTTTTTTTTTTTTGATTTCAGTGTTTTTTGAACACTTGGGACACTTTTAGTTCAGTCGATTGCAACAAAAAGAAGAGGTTCACAAATAAATGTTACAAAACTCCTATATCCAAAATTTCAACATCCTACGGTTAATCGTTTGAGTTATGCCCGATACATACATAAGTATGTACGAACGTAAAGACGTCATGACAAAAATAATCAAAATGGATTCAGGGATGGTCAAAATGGATATTTCCATTGAAATCAAAAACTAAAATTTTTCAAGATTAAACTACTTCCTTTTACTTCGAACGTGGAAGTAATAATGCTTTCAGATTTAAAATAAAACTGGATCCCCGAACATCAATTTAATGTCAGTACACGTTAGTCCTACTTTATTATTAACATGACTATCCGGAGATGGTAAGGCTGAACAATTCTTAGTTCAGCTTGTTTTTATCACACTATATATAATATCGTAGGGATAGGAAGTGATAATAACATCGATAGGCTTCCTATCACTTTTTTCAGGTAATTGTTTATATGAAATGTATTTAAATATCATTATTCAAAACTACTTATTAGTGAATCTTTGATTTTTGAGAAATTAACGTTTTTTTGAGAAATTAACTATTTTTATTTCGTGTTCGGTGTTTCTGACATTCCAGGGAATTTTGGACAGGATATTTGTTACATTGAGAAGTCCTTGAGCTTTCCTCAGAGCAGACTTGTTTGCCTCCATATCTCTGTAGTTTCTTCCAATGTAGATCATTTATTTTTCACTATTCTATTTATTTCTAATAGTTCTTTCCAAATTTATATTCTACCGGAAACGTGAAACTGCAAGGTTCACGATCAGGATGCTGGATACTGTAGAACCAGTGTTCCTTGTCAAGAAAACACTGGTGGTGATATCATAAGAAGAAATCCAGGGATTGCATTGTTTGTCCAGTGGATGCACAATAACTATGATAGCTGAAGTAACTTACGGGTTACCTGCTTCAACTAATCTCGTTCAAAATAAAAAAAGAAAAAAAAAACAGTAAAACAATATTAATGAGTCAAAACCGTTATTTCATTAATAAATATAAGCCACTCCGTTATTTTAGATCATAATTTATTGTTTGTTTTCTTTTATGTGAAATAAATAAAACAGAAATGCCGAGATTAAGGGATCCATCAATTTTACAGGTTGCCCTATCTTCTGTAAAATGACTGGAAAATAAATTTACGCATATAAACAATGACAATGACACACCCATTATACCGCTTAGTAACCTATCAAAGAAAGAGTAATTCAAACACGATTCTAAGTCAATCTTAGCAAGGGTGTAATTGGCATCCGACCAAAACCCGTTGTATAACCTAGATATGTAAAGTATTCGTGAATATGAAGAAGGAGTGAGTAGTAGGAAAAAAAATATTCTACGTGCTGTAAGATCGCGAAACAGTTCAAACAAATCCATTCAAGTTTCCTTTGTTTAAATAGATGTTAGATGGTATAACTCCTACAATTAATCATAGGTAAGAGCTTAATCAAGGTAAGAGCTATTAATCAATAGGTAAGAGCTAGGATGGGAGCAGCAACGATTTTTCATCGATCAACTCTAAAATTTAACGAATTACTTTTCATTTAAACAAAAAAATTCACCAAAGAATTGGTTCAGATATCATATGATTTGATGTTAGTATCTTGTGGGAATATTCAACTGAAATAAATCTCCTTTTACTATAATGGAGTAGTTTCATTTCTTTAGATTAGATTATGTTTAATTAAACGATAATTTTTCAGGACATGGTTGTAGTTACGTATAACAGTGATATAGTCATATTAACATAACCGTTTTAATCCGTCAATTGACACTAACTTTTTTTGTTTGTTTGCGTATACCAAAAGAAATTGAATACATATGAACGAGTGTTAGTAGATTCATATGATATATTACGGAATAATTATATCGATATTTGTAATTGACACAAAGTTTCTTTCAATTATTATAGTAATTGAAATGATGAACAATAAAAAAATAAATTATTTCATACTTTAACGGATAGGATCGGTTAATTCATAGAATAATAACGTTACTTTGTAAAATTACACTTTTTTTTTCTTTTTTACTTTTAACTTTTACTATTTGAAACATAATTATATGTAATTAAAATAATATTAAAAAAAAGAAATAGTATGAACACGTTTAAATAACATGAGAGATGATTTTTTTTTTTTTTTGTATTAAATAAAATTTTATTATCAAGTAATAGATAGAGAAAATAAAATGTATCTACTGAAATTAAATAAATCAAATATAAAACACAAAGAATGACTCATATATTTATACAAATTGAGTTGTAAAATTAATATATATATATATATTTTTTTTTCCTTTTAAAGTTAATAAAAAGAGATAATTGAAACTGTGTATTCGAATCCTTTACCGATAAATTACGAACAAACATAAATACAAACGCACAATCACAAGCACACATACACACACATTTACATACATACATACATATATCGAGTAAAAAGTGGCTAATAGTAAAAGAGTGAGGTGGTATTCTAGTACTACCGTAATAAATGGGCCATTAATTTGTTGACGGGCGAAACCTTGTTTTCAATGTAGAAACAATACTCGTCCAAAGAGGGGGACAGAGGAAAGCGCGGGGGATAACGAAACGCGGGGAACGTTTGGAGAGGGTTATAGTATTGATTTATTGCCTAGAGTGAACCGAGCATCGTGGTTCCAAAACATTCCGTTACGAGCGCTCGTGTTTTCAAATAATAATAATAACAATAATAACTAACGACCGAAAATATTCACTTTATTTATTTATTTATTCATCGAATCAATTCATTAAAAGAAGGGTTATCGTAATTACGTAAGGATTAATACATAAATTAATTATCTAAACCAAGTATAATAACTTCATTATATCTACCTACTGCATTATCATTTAAATAACATTATATATACTACAACTTGATTTTTATAAATTAGACAATATAATTTATTACTAACGAACATAATTATACAAAAAGAAAATGACACGTTTTTCATTCAAAAACTAGTATTTTTGTATACATCAGAGGTTCCTAATATGTCCATTTATAAATCTGTTTGATTATTGTATACAACATAAAATTAGATATTAATAGTACTGAATTATAGTTTTAACTGCTGATTAATGAACTGGATATATTTCTTTATTATATAAATATACTTTTTTTTTGTCTTCAGACATTTGACTGGTTTGATGCAGCCCTCCAAGATTCGCTATCTATTGCCAGTCGTTTCATTTCGGTATACCTCCTACATCCTATATCTTTAACAATTTGTTTTACATATCCCAACCGTTGCCTGCCTACATAATTTTTCCCATCTACCTGTCCCTCCAATATCAAATCGACTATTCCAGGATGCCTTAATATGTGGCCCACTTATATGTGGCTTATTTTTTTATCGATTTGTCGCAAAACTTCTTCATTTGTAACTTTATCCACCCATCTGATTTTAAAATTTTAAAATTCTCCTGTAACACCACATTTTAAAAGCTTCTAATCTTTTCTTCTCAGGTACTCCGATCCTCCAAGTTTCACTTCCGTATAAAGCTGTGTTCCAAACATATACTTTCAAAAATGTTTCCCTGACGTTTAAATTAATTCTTGATGTAAGTAAATTATTTTTGTAACTGAAAGCTCGTTTCTTCTGTGCAATTCGGCATTTTATATCGCTCCTGCTTCGTCCATCTTTAGTAATTCTACTTCCCAAATAACAAACTTCTTCTACCTCAG